>JAIPMN010022507.1:0-13702 GCA_020650975.1 Apostichopus californicus
TTAGCACCATGCACAAAACTGCATGTACTTTACAGAAGAGGAAAAAGACTGGTGTTATCTGCTAGCCAGTCAGAACTTATTCAACCAAATGGTCTGTTAGCACCATGCACAAAACTGCATGTACTTTACAGAACAGGAAGAAGACTGGTGTTATCTGCTAGCCAGTCAGAACTTATTACACCAAATGGTCTGTTAGCACCATGCACAAAACTGCATGTACTTTACAGAACAGGAACAAGACTGGTATTATCTGCTAACCTGGGGTTACATCACCATGCACAAAACTGCATGTACTTTACAGTACAGGAAAAAGACTGGTGTTATCTGCTAGCCAGTCAGAACTTATTCAACCAAATGGTCTGTTAGCACCATGCACAAAACTGTTGTTTACACTAAGTTGTTTACACTTGTTGTCTTATTGAGCAATTTTGGTAATAAGCAGATCAACTGGTTCATTTATCTCCTTATTTGGGCTGGGCAGGAAGTTGTATTGTTTTAGGGTACTGTCCCCTGGCTCTATAAGAAGGCCAGCTGTGATGTCCGAGACATCACCATTAGAAATTACTTTATGATTTCTATACAAGTCCTTTCGGGTTTGGGTGGGCGTGACTAACGTCCTGGTCGTAAGATGCCCCCTCCCCACCAGGCCATGTGCCCCGGATCTGACAGACGGTCGAGCGGGTCTAGAGAGGGAGTGAGCCCCAACCCCCAACTAGTGATCCATCCCGAGATGGGATTGACTGTGTTTTTATAGTTAATTATGTAAATGACAACTAGTGACAGTTTGTTTTCTCCATTGCTATCCTCTTTTCTCTTTCTTTCTTTACTTCTTAGTTATGAATATATACATCGCATAACTACATATATCCTTTTTGTGTAATTCTATTCGTTTGTGACTTGCCAGGAGTTACTGTAGAAGTAAGGTAGGGTCCTTATACGTCACAAGGCGCATGGTTGATATGTGTGCTGAACGACTCGAATATCTCGGTGCAGGTAGCTGACCCCATTACAGCCGAAGAACCCCCGCTCCCCTTAAGACTAATGTCCCATGGGTGGGAGCGATGAACCTGGGGTTACATCACCATGCACAAAACTGCATGTACTTTACAGTACAGGAAAAAGACTGGTGTTATCTGCTATAGCCAGTCAGAACGTATTACACCAAATGGTCTGTTACCACCATGCATAAAACTGCATGTACTTTACAGAACAGGAAAAAGACTGGTATTATCTGCTAGCCAGTCAGAACTTATTCAACCAAATGGTCTGTTAGCACCATGCACAAAACTGCATGTACTTTACAGAAGAGGAAAAAGACTGGTGTTATCTGCTAGCCAGTCAGAACTTATTCAACCAAATGGTCTGTTAGCACCATGCATAAAACTGCATGTACTTTACAGAAGAGGGAAAAGACTGGTGTTATCTGCTAGCCAGTCAGAACATATGACACAGTCTGTTAAGCAACGTGCACAAGTCTTGACTGTTGTTATGGGACAGGCAAAAGTCTGATGTTAGTGTGAAAGGCACAAGAAATCACATTTCCCAGGAGGACAACAAGAACTACATTATCAAAGAAGTTTGTCTGTGTTTTTGCTTTGAGAGATGTTTAGTTTAACGTTTACCTTGTACTAAGTTAAGAGGACTTCAGAGATACCATTGTCACAGAATGTATAACTACTGTACCTTGCTATATCACATTAACAATGCAGTTTCTTTTGGCAAATCACAGATCAGGCTGATTTAGATTGGCAATTACAGCTTGGAAGGTCGGCTGCTACTTCAACCAGGGATTTTACTCTTTACAAGTTGTTTTAAGTTTGTGTGTATTTTACTTCACCTTATTCTTTCTTGTTTCTTGTTTGTTAAAGAGTTACTTAAATTAGGTATTTTCAATCAATTATCGTCACTCAATTATGGCAAGCCTTGGCTGGTTTTGTACCATCCACCTATTCTCAGATGGGGTGCAGTATAATGTTGTGATATATTAGTTATTATCTAATCGACCATTATTACTCAGTGCTGTATAATATCACCTGTCATATGCCTGCGATGATCATTATTATACTCACTGTATAATATCACCTGTCAAATGCCTGCGACCTACATACCAATGGGGTCAGCTTGTGACCCTTCCGGATTCCTGCTGAATCTGTCTTATTTATGTTATTATATAATATAAGATATGAGTGAGAACAGTTGTTATATGGGGACTCACCAAGGAAGACATGGAATAAATGGTTAACGTATACATTTCATTTCCTGATTTATTCAGGTTAATTACATTCATCCTACTACTTACAATATAACCGTGCGACATAACATTTGGCGACGAGGATAAAGATTTTATTCCTGTTCTGCCTTGGATTACTTTACTGTCTGTGGTTATTACTCTCCGTGTGAGTGTGTCTGCCAGGCTCTGTGGGTAGCTGTTTACTTTCTACTATTCACTGATGTTCAACTTTAATTTGTCTTTACTAGTGCTACTGGGATATTTTACATATTATTACAGTACTTTGAATTCCTTCAGTCAGTTATACTTCAAGTTCAAGATGCAGGCGATTCAGCCTCCAATTCAATTTTTACCTACACCCGGTACACCATCCACGCCATGGGCGCAGTGGAAGCAACTGTTTACGAATTATTTACTGGCGTCGGATTTAACGACGGCTACACCGGAACGGAAGCAGGCTCTACTTTTGCATTCTTTGGGTGCAGAGGGTCAGAGACTTTTTTACACGTTACCACGTCCTGTTCCTCCACCTTCCACTACCCCTGCTACCCCTACTTCATCTGCTCCTGATACATCCGATATTTTCGAACAAACCCTACAAATTTTACAAAGCCGTTTCCAGCCAATGGTGATCGTTGTCGCAGAATGTTTGTCGATTCAGAAAAAGAACACAATTCCCAGGGGAGTCGGTCCATAACTATATTGCTTCGTTACGCCAGCTGACCAAATACTGTGATTTCAACGTCTTCACTGATCAGGTGATCCGTGACCAGCTGGTGGAAAAGACAACATCTATTCGTATACAAGAAAGGTTATTACTAGAAGAAGATCTGACCCTGGGGAAAGCGATCAACATTGCCGGCCACATAGAGAGAGCTGTACGTGAGGCCAAAGAGCTCAACACTACAACGCACCAGGCAGCCGCTGTTCGCGCCGATTTCCGTCGAGCCAACCCCAATCGTGATTCACAATCTTCGACTTCGACTTCTAGTACTAACACTCCTACTAACATCCCCAACCCAATCATTGCTTATCCAATTGCATCTAAATTTCAGGATTTGTTTACAGACGATCTTGGGGTTATCAAGGGTTTCCACCATTAGCGGGGATGCGAAGCCAGTACAACAATCTTTGCGCCCATTTCCGATTGCCGTTCGTGACATGGTCACACAGGAGTTAGCAAACTTAGAATCGCAAGGGGTCATCGAGAAAGTTTCATGGCGCCACGGATTGGGTGTCCCCGATCGTGGTTGCGTGGAAGAAAAACGGCAAAATTCGCATTTGCGTAGATCTGTGAAAGCTTAATGAGAATATGGTGTTGGAAAAACACCCATTACCACATATTGAGGAATTACTTACTGAATTACAAGGAGCTAGCTACTTTTCAAAGCGCGATCTAAAATCTGCATACCACCAGTTACAATTACACAAGGAAAGTCGAGACCTCACTACCTTTATTAGGCATGCAGGTATTTACAGGTACAAGCGTGTTTGAAAGCAGGTACTGGTGGAAGCAAATGGTTAACAGATCTTCATGGGACTGGTGTGACAATCCTTATAACTGAAACAAATTATTACTTGAAAACTTGTGTATGGTTTCTTTCCAAAATCAAATCTAGCTAAAATGTAGCACTACGATATCATTATTCATGTTGACCAACTTTCTGCAGTACTTGCCATTCATTAATCAAGACATTCTCCTAGAGGTACACCTTCCCCTTTCACATCCTAGAGCACAACCCACCAGACACCCTTTCACATCCTAGAGCACACCCCACCAGACAC
The DNA here is from genome assembly GCA_020650975.1 of Apostichopus californicus. Lineage (NCBI taxonomy): Eukaryota > Metazoa > Echinodermata > Holothuroidea > Aspidochirotida > Stichopodidae > Apostichopus > Apostichopus californicus. Next base: position 4,016 of record JAIPMN010022507.1, read on the forward strand.
TGTGCTGTTTCCCCTGCAAGTTGAGGGTATGAAACTCACAAGCACTCTAGCCCCTGGCTCCTAAACTAGCCTACTCCCTTACCTCCAGGTAAATGCCCATCAAATGGATAGCACACTCAGTGAATAACAGTAACACACTTGTATTCAACCATTAAATGATAGGTATGTCACAAACACCAGTCCCACATAACAGTTAGAAAATTTATAGGTCTACTAAATTATTTGTCTACATTTTTCCCAAATGTTGATAGTATATCGAGACCCCTGCACAGAATCGCCAGGAAACAAAGGAAGCTGGCTAGCACACTAGTTGTGACATTACGACGTTTCGAGGAAATAACCCGAAAGGCGTCCTCTTCCTCAGCATCCACCTCTATGATCATTCTGTCGGTGTCCATGTCACGCCGGTCACTTCAGAGACACACAGATAGATGACCAAGGCATTCAAACTTTAACTCAAGTCATGCCTGACTCATTGAATCGGCGGTTTCGGATATGGAAACCAACAAACTGCTAGTGGTTTCCACGTTTTTGGATCCTCGGTACAAAACAGATTTTTTTCAGCAGAAAACACCCGGCAGGTAGCAACAGACTGGCTGGTAGAGGAGTCCACACCCACTGCCCCAACACCAGAGACGGCCCCAGCCAACGAAACGACGTCTGCAGCCTGTGATTTGCTTGAAGATGAGTTTACTGCCTTTTTAAGGGAGCAGGGTGCACAGGCAGCACATATTCCAGGTTGTGGCAGTGCCAAAGAAGAGATCAACGTATTTCTAGTGGACCCCCCTTCAAGAACGGGATAGAGACCCGTTAGAATGGTGGAAACTAAACAACCATCGATTCCCACGCCTTGCAAAATTGGCAACGAAATATCTTTGTGCTCCTCCATCAAGCGTACCAAGTAAAAGGCTTTTTAGCAAAGCAGGGGACCTATACGACGAGAAACGCAACAGTCTCAACTCCAACAAAGCAGAAATGCTATTCGTGATAAGAGGAAACCTCCCGCTTTTCAAATTTCAATATTAAGATAAAGTTGGGCTTACGGTATTTTGATCTGAATTCTGTGATTGTTATTTTTCATTTTTATTCATATACTGAACTGGAACACCTTCATACTTTTAACTTGGAATTTGTTTTCAGATTAAATTTTGCATTTGAACTACATGTGGTTTCATTGACCTGCTTATGTTACAGATATAACTTCCAACACGGTAGGGCCTACTCAGTTTATTGTACTACGACTTTACTTTATCATTGCTCTCGGAAAATCCCGACCTGCCTGTATCATGTAGATCTATTTTGCTGTTATTCATATCGCAACATACATTGAAACTGCTGGGGTTGTTTTAGCAAACACCTGTTAATTTACATACTGTAACCTACATGTGCGCGTCACTGATGGAGATTGTTAAATAAAGAGTTGGCAGGTCGCCAAGAAATATCTGAGACTCAATGGGTTACAACAAGTGACATTGGCCGTTCACGAAGTCCTATGGCTCATGTTTATAGTGCAGTGAGTTATGAGTGTTGTTGTTACTTGTAAGATTGTATATGTTAAATGGCTGCTCTACTGGCCTAGTCAATTCCACAGATCTCTTTAGAAGACCAGAAGGAAAGATGGTCAACTGTGGGTATCGTCATAGTTAATTTAGGCCGTAAAGTAAACAAGTTTTGAGTTAAAATGAATTTATAAACACGTTGTGGAGGCCTTACATGTGCTGTACTCTGTGGGCTACCTGTGGTTACAAACGTAAGCCAGGCCGACCGCATTTACGATGGATTGACAATTTAACCAATTGGTCCGGCCGTTCTGCAGCCCAGCTACTCGAAGATGGCAGGCACCGGATTAACATTATAAAAGGTTACAAACCTAAGATTGTTTATAATCTTCGGGGAGGTCAACGGGCCAATTTGGCTTATGACTATTGATTGATTGATATAAACATGACTTGATTTTCCCAGGTTTTACTATAATAATACTTACCACCCTCCCCCTCCTCTAGGAGTATGGCTCTACTAATTGGAAAAAATATGTAAGTGCGGTTTAGTACTAGTGCAGTTCTGCCTCATACTATAAACGGAATAAACTGAATGCATCACAATGTATCAACTTACCAGTTGTGACTCCGTTGCTTAATTTGAAGTAAGCCTACTCAGAATGAGAAACGTTTTCTTCATTTTGTCGTTTCTAGATTTCAGATCGAGTGTTTCGAGGTTTCAAACGTTTACCTTAGTAATTAAAAAAGCCCATAGGCTAAATGGCAAATCAAAATGATATACATACATATCAGAAGGTGTACATAAAGGAGATTTTGTCTTTGATTGCTTTTTCGAGATAACTGCAAACTGAACACTTATGAGGCTCAACCGTTCGCTAGCCAGACTAGCCTAGATGTACCTAGAACTCACAATGAGCAAAGCCTAATGTTATCATTTTCACTATCCAGTTTTCACGTACGGTGAAACGGCCAAAGTGGTTAAACAGTATATTGTATTGGTTTTATATTTTCTCAAGACAATATTTAAACATGAATAACAGGAGGTTTTGTTAGATGCAAGAAGCGAAGTTAAAAAAAAATAATTATGTCGTCCCCCTAAGCTTATCCCAGGTATACTGTATGATGTTAACTGCCAAAACTGGATAGTATATCTGCGTGAGGGACTTGCAATACCGTTACACGGTAGATTAGCGCACCTTCCCCGGCTATCAGTAGGGTTGAATCGAATGATCTACATTTTTCTACCGTTGTGGTTGTGGTGAATCAAAAGCGCGGAAAAATAAAATCCTTTTTATGGAACGTAATAATCGGTTCCGCATAATCGGTAGCGCAATGGATTTTGCCGATGCCGATTATCTACCGATTGTCTGATAATCGGCGTGATGCCGATTGTGTTATGGGCATGCTTTACCTCTTGCATATTCACAACTACTTTTACTGATGACGTCATCTCTACGTCATCGCCCTCGTAGCAGTCCACGCTAGTACCGTGTCCTGATACCAGTCAGAGGTCTATACACCGTTGTTGGGAACCATCGCCTCTTACCCCGTTCCAATAGCACGGTTCTTTATTGTTTTGCCGTAACACTGCGTTACCTGTTAATTCCTATCCTTACTACATTCTGTTGTGACTGAAGGATCTTCAAGTCTTTAGTGACTTTCTTTTATCTATGTATCTTCACTTCTACTACGGAATGGACTTTCCCTTTTCTATACCATATCCAGTGAATTGAAGTGGATCCCTGTATAACTATTAAAACTGCCCTTGGATGAACTTTAATCATTTATTAATTCCGCGCCGCGCCTTTTGACGAAGTACTCTTTATAGCGGATCATCGCAAAGGCCCAGCTCCACTACACCATCTAGTCCATCATCTTCAGACCAGTCGTAATAGATAAGTTATTTCTTTCTATCTAGCGCCTTAAGTTAACTGTACCTTTGTTAATCACTAATTTGTACCATTCACCTTTATTATCCATATTATTTGTAGAATATAGAAATATTACTATTCAAAATACCATTCGAAACCTCGTCCATCTTTTCTTTTATGCGTTAACACCCTTGGAAACTCTTTCTGCGGGATACGAATTCTTTACATATCATTTCCGTAACAGAAATTGGGGGCTTATCCGGGAAATGAACAATTCTATTGCGAAAATTTTCGGTAGTTTTGTTTTCTAAAACGTTCTAAATTGTTTCATTTTCCCACTACCGTTTCCAGGCTTGTTGCATTAACATGGCGTTTGAGGTAAAAGAGTTTTTGAAATCACCCTCATTGGAGGCTATTGATTCATTAAAGAAGTCAGAATTAAAACTTCTTTCTGAACATTTCGGTATTCCTGTTAAGGGTAATATGCTTAAACTTCAAATTCGCAATCTAATTTTGGAACACATGGTCGATGAGGAAATGTTGGAAGAATCATGTCTTGAACAAACTAAGAAAGACGATGATGAAACTATTTCACATCAAAATAAATATTTACCTAAGAAATTAGAATTAGAACATCGAGAAAAAGAGCGTGAATGGGAATTTAAATTTAGAGAACTTGAACTTCAGAAAGAAATTTCTCTTATACAACTCGAAGCTAACACTTCAAATGAACAGCCACACGGATTGCGCAATCACAGCGAATTCAATGTCACAAAGTATCTTAGACTTGTTCCTTCCTTCCAAGAACAGGAAGTCGAAGCATTTTTCAATCATTTTGAGAAACTGGCGAACCAAATGAATTGGCCGTCAGATATATGGACTTTACTTATTCAAACATCATTTACTGGTAAAGCCCAACAAATTTATTCGTCTTTATCTCTCGACGAATGTGCTAACTACGAGCATGTTAAGAAATGTATTTTACACGGTTATGAACTTGTGCCAGAGGCATATAGGCAGAAGTTCACGAAAGTTAGATTCCCAATCACACATTGAGTTTGCTCGTTGTAAGAGTACACTTTTTGAGCGATGGTGCTCATCACTTAAGGTTACTTCTTTTGAACAACCCCAACAGTTAATTCTATTAGAGGAGTTTAAACGTTGTATTCCACCTGAAATTAAGGTATTTCTTGACGAACACAAAGTTAGTAAAGTGGATGACGCAGTCGCGAAAGCGGATGAGTTTGCTTTGACTCACAAACACAAGTTTATGCAAAACAAACCTCGGCAATTTTAGAATGATACTAAGGGGGCCAAGGTCACTCAACATTTCATTCAAAATTCATCTGAGTCTTCTTCCTCAGATTCTATTCGCTCTAAAATTAAAAGCGATTCATTGGGTTCGCATTCCGATCCTAATTCTCCGACTTGCGCATATTGTCGTAAGAAGGGTCATCTCCTTGGAGATTGTTTAAAACTTGCTCGCAAGAAGCAACTCGAGCAAAGTTCCAACGCCCTCGCTGTTCGCCAAAGGCACACAGCTTCTGCCAATGCAGAGATTATTTCTACTATTGTGCCCAATAGGAAATCTAATGGTTATCACCATTCTTCTACGGGTCCAATTTCTGAGGAATATAAGCCATTCGTTTCTGATGGGCTCATTTCTATATCTGATGATTCCACCAAATCCACTGTTAAAATCAAAATGTTACGGGACACTGGTGCTAACTTAACCTTGATTTTATCCGGTATGTTGCCTTTATCACAGGAAACATACACCGGTCAAGATGAGTTAATAAAGGGTGTGCCGGGTGGTCAGGGTGAATACATTAGCGTTCCTCTTCACGAAATTCATTTACACTCAAATTTAGTGACTTGGTGTGTCACTGTAGGCGTTTTGCCTACTCTCCCCGCTGATGGGATTTCATGTTTATTGGGAAATGATTTAGCCGGTAACAAAGTAACCGCTAACCCAATCGTTGTTGAAAATCCAACAACCTCTAACTCTTCAATAGAATTAGAACAACAATTTCCAAAGGTTTTTAGAGCTTGTGCGGTCACTCGATCCATGAGTAAACAAGCTGGAAATTTATCGAAACCTCCCCCAAAGGAGTTTTTTGAGTTGGGAGAGACTTTTATGGGGCTATTGGATGACACCACTGAGCCTCACCTTGAAAGATCAACCGCAGTGTCGGTTCAAGCAAAGGCCGACCCTACTACTCATTCCACACCCACTAACATTTCCAAGAACACTCTGATTTCTGAACAAAGAAAAGACCCGGAATTAATCAAGTTGATTCAGGAAGCTGTAACTGAAGAAGAGTTACCGAGTGTCTCTGTTGGTTTTTATCCAAAACATGGGGTTTTAATGCGAAAGTGGCGACCACGAGATGTCTCGTCAAATGACGAATGGCGCACTATCCACCAGATTGTTGTTCCTCCGGTATACCGTAACAATTGTCTAACCGATTATCGGTCGAACACTAGAAACCATGGTCAATAAAATCATCTCTAAGTATCATGATGATCTGTTAAGTTGTCATCAAAGTGTCAAGAGGACATAACCTTACTTTAAAAAAAAACTTCTTTAAGAGTATATGTTCCAACGCATCAACAATTACATTCAAGCCGGTCTGAAATGTCAGCTGGTTCATTTATCTCCTTATATTGAGCTGGGCAGGAAGTTGTATTGTCCTAGGGTACTTACCACAGAAGTAAGCTTATTAGTTAAAGAATGTGTCAAAGGGTTATTTCCCCTGGTTCTATAAGAAGGCCAGTTTACCAGTGAACTGTGCCACTCACTTGATAACCCTCAGCCATCAATAGGATGTCAGAGACACCATCAATAATAGAAATAACTAAATAATTTCTATACAGGTGTGAATCACTTTATATTTTCCAGAAGTAAGCTTCTTAGTTGAAGAATGTGCTAGTTTCCCTGTGATGGCTCCAAGCACACAGAATGTATTGAGTCATACTATAGATTCATATACTTTATACCCCCATTGGATAATTTAGTAACTATGTGTTTCCTTTTGATAGGAACATACAGCCAGTGTTATTTGTCCAATTGTAGTCAATATTTTGTGCCCCTGTGATGGCAGAATGCGTACAGAATGTATTTGAGTGCTATTAATCTGTAAGGGCTACAGTGAGCCTACAGGTACAGGCATTATTATTGTAGACGTCCTGTTTCATCTTAAGTATGTTTATAGGGTTGATTGTTGCACTCATAATGCTCCAACCAGAGTGAGCTATGTGTGTATCATTATGGCATGACCTACCTAGATTTTAATGTCTGATGTAAGTGAGGTTGTTGTAGGCCTGGGGATGCCCACATAAAGGTTTGTATGGTGTTATATTAGTTTAGTATTTATTGATTTAGTTGTCCATTGTTGACTGCCATGTCGACTAGATGTGAGCTTTAATAACATATACTATATGCTGGGATCATACTTCATTTATATTTAGTCTTAATGATTAATGTTGCATGAACTTGCATGGACCAATTGTAGATTAGTCCCGTTATTAATTAATGTGAATGTTTAATTTAAGGCCCATGTCGCGAAAGTGTCCAATAATAATAGGTTGCATCCCAAAACCTGCCGTTTGTGCTGAACGGCAGGTTTTTTCTAGTTGGTTAGCTGTGTGATGGGTCCCATCTTTTTGCACCTTAGTTGAGCTGCCTATCCATCGATAACGCAACTCATCACACAGCCAGTAGCCAAATCACTATCAGTTTTCGTGCAGTGCACCTCTTTGTCTGAATGCTATTCGGTCACAATATTAATATAACTATGAACTTGATAATGCGAATGTTTTATAGAATTGTACGGTGAAAACCTATCAAACTTCCGCATTAGTTAAAAAGTATGTTTGGAAAGAAGAAAAGAATTCATATCAAAAATCTTTATAAAAAGTCCTAAACTTAAAAATAGAAAGAACATTATAAAAGACAAATTTTCAACTGACCTTGATTGGTTCATGTCATTGATTCGTTGGTCCAACTCATGGATCTGCCAACCAAGAATGAAAGAAGAATGCTTTTGTTTGTAATTCATTGTTAAACCTTAGTCAATTCAAAGCCAGCAGGATATTCCTTACAGGCAAACAATTTGGGGCAAAATTCATATTTCTGCAGACAAGCATCTACCTATTGATTGCTTTGTATCTTCTGACATTGATATCCAGTATATATTCACTCAGATGAAATATCAAATTTCAGCTTGCATTGTGGGTAAATAATTATCAATAATAAAGCCATAAAATCCTGTGGGAATAACATATGACCAAATATATTTTACTATCCATGGCTATGCTTGTAGTAAATTTTTCATGTCATAGTCTGTTGGAATCTCATAAAATCATTTGCTTTCCTTGAGAAACCAACCTCAATTCAAGGTCTTTGCAAACTTTGACCAAACTGGTTCCAATCCACAGAGAGCGTTGTTGCCGAAGTAATCAAAATGAGTCCCAAAGGTAATAAACTTTTCTCACACTAGCATATAAACAGATAAATCATTTCTTGGAGCACATATGTTTTCTAAAGGTTATGGTTACATTCCCATTCTAGCCAAAACTTTACTTTACTATTTTAAAATACTTAAGTCTGAGACAACTGACAAATATTTTGGTAGGGTTTAATCTTCAATAAGATGAGATTTATCATATAAAAATATACAGTGTGTTTGTTAATCTCAACTTTCATGACAAATTAAAAGCTCTTTTTCAACAGCTTTAATGAAGTGACAGGTTAACCAAATATACAAGATACTTTTCATGACAAGCAATAATGTTATCAGCAAGCCACTAGACACAGAGATGCCAACCTCTTGACACAAAAAAAAAAGACTGAATATCCTAAAAAATCATATTTCGGAGAGAAAAAAAATCAGATTTTCACGAAAACTCGACACTACCACTGGCCTGTTGGCCCCGGGCCAGTAAAATGTCAGAAAAATGTTTTACTGGTAAGAACGGGCAAGTAAAATGTTTGCTTTTTCATTAACATTTAATGAGAAAATTGTAAAGCTGCCGATTCCTCGTATTTCCCGCCCATGTAGGCTCGTTGTTCAACGTGTTTGTCGGGGTTTGGGGGGGTTACTTGTACATGTTTCTATGCGATTCCGCTTCCTTTAAAAAAATAAAAAAGGCAATATCGTATTATTGTATTTCACTTGTTTTATAGTACTAAATACGATAAAATCGTACTGGTTGGCAACTTTGTAGACATGTCAAACTACTGTAAAGTAAACGCTACATTAGAGTATTGACTCACATGGTAGTCCTGCTTCTCAGTTTTCCTCGTCAAATCAAAGATTTCTCCATGAACAGTCCTGAGTTTCTCCCTCAGTATGCTGACCATGTTGATGAGTTCCTCTGTGGGGGTATCAACAGTGATGTTGAGAGGCGGGGCCTTCTCAGCAATCACTTCTTTCCTACTCTTGACTTGAGTTTTAGTCCTGTTCGCTGCTGCTAGGTTCACCTAAGGAAAAACAGATGCATCAGGAGCAGATAATGTGTCAGCGAAGCATACCTATCTCCCCCCCACCCCCCCCCCTAGAACTCTGGTCTCAAGTCAGACATACGTCCATATAAAGCATACTTCAGAGGTCCACAATCCGTCAACAGTATAACAGTAATTATGCTAGTCATTTTACAAACATAATAACACAACATTGCTCAGGCGCATAGTGAGGAATTTGCCAAGGGAGGGGCGAAACTGTAGGCAAACTATCAGAGCCGTACATACCGCATTGCAAACTATCTAAGCACAGCGCCACCATGTTGGTGCGAAGCGTACAAGAAAATTTTGGCTGAAAATGCCTCCCAGATTGCTGGAAATGATCCACACTTCCCAGGCCTTGAAATTACCAGCGATATCATAAAAGCATACCAAAAAAATATGCTCAAGGGGGGTGGCTGCGCCCTTCGCCCCCCCCTCCTCCCTTGGCTACGCGCCTGACATTTCTTGGCATTTTGTGAGGTTTCCCAGCTAAGTGTACCTCTGTCACAAAGGGTAAAGTAAAGATGATGAGAGACTTTATATGTTACAATATTATTATCTCAGTCATTTCTGATAGCTTAAACAGTTTACGAGCTCTGACACATTCTACTAGTTAATAAATGTACTCTATGATAAGGTTTTCTCATATATGCTTGATTTCGAGTGATGTTCCACAGAGTTGCTATGCAGCATTCACTACCAAACTGTGCAATAGCAGAACAACTTGTTTCACAGAGTTGCTACACCATTCACTACCAAAGTGTGCAATAGCAGAACAACATGTTTACTTACTACATTTATCAAACTGGTG
>JAIPMN010022512.1:0-17656 GCA_020650975.1 Apostichopus californicus
ATATATATATATATATATATATATATATATCACATAATATACTTAACTAAAATACCATCATACTGCTACTCGGAGTTTCACGGGTACGGCTCGCGCACCGATCATCAGGTAACTGAACTGATCAACACAGGCTATCTCGGCTTCAGGCGTGTGTGTTTACGGTTGCCATGGCGACAGCGCGATAACAGCTCTGGCATAGAGCACTCTTTGTGAATATTGGCCACCATTATATGTGATATATATATATATATATATTTACATAGGCATATATATAAATATATATAGGCCTATGTATATCTATAGGCACATATCATAAAGTGAATGTCTGGCATATGGAATGAAATATATAATCAATTATTAAAGAGCAAAACACTACACAAAAAATCCACTTCTCGATCCGTTTCATCCTGCTTGGGGAAATAAAGTGGAGGATACGTTGGGAGCGCCTATAGATGCTTTCATAGCCTACATCAAATCACTTGTGATTGGTGTTTTCAACATTTTCACCACATCATATTTCTTAAATATTCCACCAAAAGCAATAAAAAGTTTCCACTCATTATAGGTACCATCATCTCCGAGATCACTATCCTGATCAAAATGTCTTGAAGCTGTTGTCGTAGTTTGCTTGGGCACTCATTGTGTTGTCGCTTCTCTTGGTGTTTAACCTGTCCACTCACTTTATCAGTTAATATCAAACCGAATAAGGAGTTCTCATGATAAGTCCCATTCGTCGAGTATCGTTTGTGATCAACTAGCTCCTTTTTAGATATGATTCATTGGATACAAACTACATGGCCTTCCTCATTTTCTGTGAAATCATGAAAACATCCCAATATTGCGGAAATCGTCGTGCGTATCATACCACATATCTACATTACTCAGACAGTTTTCCTGTTTGCCTCAAATTGGGTTCATTTGCTCGATGTGGGTCACCGGCCTAGTGCATGTCTGCTATCAGATGTATCCAAGCGATTTCACGTACATAGTGACTGTATATACACATGCACAAATCACACTAAAAACGTCGCCAGGGTACTGAGGCACCTTTCTCGAAAACCTGGAAAAAATAACAAACACAAGTTCAAGTTCATAGTGTTTCTAACCTCAATAAAGGCTTTGAATAATGCATGACTGCTGGTGAGAAAAGTAATCCTTATATTCACAAATGTCACCAGTTTAATTCAACTTTCATGTATGTGTGTATATATATATATACATACAACTACCGCACATAATGTAGATTGAAATGTCAATGTAACCCAGAATATTTTTTTTTAAGATGTGATCTCAAATAATGCACTCTGGAGAACGTGTTTTAAATCGGTAGCGATAGGCCTACTTCAATATTATGATGAGGTTTGCTAAGGGGTGTTGTGAATTTCTTATCAAGACTTATCGAAAGAGACGATATGGCTGTTTCTGGTCTCTGAAAGGAATGTGGTAGCCAAACAGCATCCATGCATTTATAAGTATATGAACATAATTGTTACATCCGTTTGAACATTGTTCAAAAGACGCCATATATTTATTTTGGTCCCAAATGAAATTCATTCTTAGGTACATTGCATACATTAGGCATATATCTTAGTAAAGTTATTGTTGAATAGAATGTGATATATATATATCAAGTAATTAGAGATATCATTCAAAAATATGCAAAATATGCAAAAATATCACATTCGAACTAAAGATATTTCCAACAGGAACTTAATGATATGTTTACGTCTAATAAAAAGATATCTGTAATTGTATTCTTAGTAGAGATAACTCTCCCTAACTGTTAGAGATATCTCTAACTTTATTTCATGATATATTAACTTAACTCACTAAACTTTATTTGAATTTATTTAAACATATTTTTTAATTCCTTTGGCATTTAAAGATATCTCAAACTCTCGAATTCATGATATTGTAGATGGATTGCGAATAGCTGCAGCTCCGTAATGTAAGATTCGAGAGACCGCCCAGATTAGGACTGAATAACTTCCCTTTCACCTCCCTCTTCTTGAAAAGAGACTAAACAACAAAAATGATTGCTCTTAGCAACAACAGGATAACATTTGTCGACATTCAACTTAAATTCAATTCCGTGAATGATCTCACGTCTGTTGTTCTCAAAGGTTTATATAAAAATCGATTAAAACAACCATAGATATAGACGGGGGTTGCTTGAAAAAGTTAAAATAGACATTTTTAAAACGACAAAGAAAGCTAGAATGTGATTTATAACAATTAAATTGATACATTAGTGCAGGCTGCACGTCCACAGTGTTGTTATGATCTCAAACCCCTTTTCAGTCAATGTGTTGGTCGTACGATATGAACTGTGAATTTGTTTCTTTGCTCTTTAAAAACCCAAATATACTATATACTTAAAGAGACAATTATATAGCACTAGCATTGACTGACTCGCGGCGAACCGCATGTGTTATTGAACTTACGAGATTTAATTGCATACGTCACAATTAAGTCTGGCAGCCGGCCAAGGCGATGATGTCACTTTTACGTGTTTAGATAAAGAAATTACACTTACAAGCGCATACCGCAAGTAGCATATAAGATCATTTGAAGGATGGATTTGAAAAATATATAAATAAAGAAGTTGTCCTCGACAAACGAATACACATTAACTTAGCGACTGATAGCTTAGTTACCCAGGATTTGAATTAGTCGGAACGAGTTTTAAGAAGAAAGCCTCATCAATAAAATAAAGTAAAACAAGTAGATTCAGTTTCTTTGTAGTGTTATCGCTTACTTAATGATTATTTTAAACATTCTTAATGCATCAGCACTGCTGTAAATTAGCTGGCTAAGCCAGATTTGGGCCCAGTCTGTACCTATGCAGACCGATCAGACTTACTTCTACAATGATAAAATCTTCTAAATTTGATTCATTTGGACTAGACTGGACTGGACTAGGCATGACATCTTCTGTGCATCCAGTGTTGACAAATATGATACGCATCATAACTGATGAACCTGACTGTGGCAATAATAAGATTAATATAATAATATTCGACATATAGCAATAGGTAATAGGTTTCAAAGCGCTTTACAGACGTTATATTTCCCCTGGTCAATGATAACCTGTCCCAGAGACAATCCCTCCAGGTGGCTGCAGGTATATATACTACGCCCAATGACAAGCAACCTTACAGGTACCCATTTAACCCCAGGCTGGGTGTAGAGAGGCAATTGAGATAAAGCATCTTGCCCAAGGACACAACGCAATGAACTAGGCAGGAATCGAACCAGCAATCCTTGGATCTCAAGTCCGACACCCTAACCAATTGGCCACCACACTCTCAAAATCAGGGAATATGTCAAACCGTTTTATTTGTTATTCATGAATTGAAGATATCCCTTTTTATTTAAAGATATCTGTAATTCTTTTATATATATTCTTTAATTCACCATAATTTAAGATATATGTATATATTATTTTAATAAATCTATCTTTAAATGAATTAAATTAAATGTATCTAAGGTTAACTTAAGGATCACCTAATTAAGTTTCATAGTCAAGATATCTCTAATTACATTTTTCAATTTTCTAAACGTACATGAGGTGCATCTAAAATTATATTGAATGTCAAAGATATCTTAAAATGTGATGTCAGATATCCTCAAATATGAACGTATTATAGATATCTGTAAATGAAGTTACAGATATCTTTAAACATGACGTCAGATATTCTTAAAGATGACATTATTTAGCCTATAGATATCTTCAAATGAATTAAAGATATCTTAAACTTTGATGTCACATATCCACACATATGACGTCAGATATCCACAATTGTGCAGGGGGGTTGGAAGTTCTAACCCAACTTTATCAGCATATTGGCTAAACTATACACAGGTCGCTTGTTCTTTATCGGCAGTAGTATTGACAATGCTGTAGCACAGTAATGGAGGGTCAGAATGAACGCAACAACTGACGTCATCTTTGTAGATAAATGACGCCATACCCGAAGATATCTTTAATTTAGTTACATATATCTTTAATGTATTTATAAACGTCTTTCAATTTATTTACAGATATATTTAGAATGCAATTGAAGATATTTCTTATTCATTTAACGATATCAAGAATTCAATCACAGATATCTCTAATTTGAAATTTCACACAAGTTAAAGATATCTGAAATGATTTTAAAGATAACTAGAAACAATTAGCGATATCTAAAAGTAATTGCTGATATCTGTTAATAAATAAAAAATATCTGTAATGAATTAAAGACATCTGTGAACGAAATACAGACAGGGTATCGCTAAATATTTACAGATATCTTCAATTCATGAATAAAACGTGAAATGGATTGCCTCAAGGGAGCTCCATTTTACTGAAAACTTCTTGGTTGAGTTCGCTATATTCGATGTCAGTTTAGAAGAAAAGAGGAATCGGTTTGGAATATGTGGATTATGAAAAAAAGTTGTTGTTGAACTCGATCGGTCTCATTGCGCATAATTTTCTCTTTTACCAATTTCTTTTTTACCAATTACGCCTAACAGTCATCATCCGTTCAGCATAATTTCCTAGGTTCACCTCCTCTTCCCCTCCCCCAGAAAAAATACAGATAAAAGTAAGATTATTTCTCCCGCTGCAATAGGTGTTATTTCTGCGTCTCAGGCTGTCTAGCCACTTCTTGAAATAGAAATAATTAACTTCCCTTTATGTCATTACTACATAGCGCACCCTTTCACCGTTCGCTCAGCTGGCATCACAGAAATTTTTGTAGCTGCCAGGTGTTACTTCTGTAAAGGCTGTTCCATTCAGGTTACCTGGGAGATACTGTATACAGCCAGCTGTGAGTAATTTGGATTACCGCACGTCAGCCTACTAGTAGCATACTGTCGTCTGCTTCGCTATCACCAAAGACTATGGCCATCAGCAGACACTGTATGCATGCGCCAGTATAGCGTCGATGGCTACCAGGGCTACACAGTGTTGTTGGTTGCTAGTGTGATCGCTGTAGTTTAGGCTTTGAGAACTTGGCTCAATCGATCTGAGAAAGGCTTCATCATTAAATAACTTTTTATTATTTAATATTACCTGGAATCAATGCTACAAAGGTAAATTAATACTTCTTTGAAGAGGAAAATATTTGATATCCTAACTTAGGAATCCAAGCTTAGGCCTAGGCCTAACTTATTCTACTAAGTTCTAGCTCAAGAGTCAAGGCCTACAATGTAATGTATTGTAAGGTAAAGTTAGGGCTAACATATGACCGACTGCAAATGAGCCTAGCCTAACAACTCAGGTAGAATGAAGCCTTAATTTATGCCTAAAGGTAATACACTATGTAGGCTACTGTAGGGTTTCGAACCAAAAATGTACATGGGCCAAACACAGCTGCAAATCAATGCCATTTTTTTTGCTGTAGTTGGTTGTAAATCTAATATATTTTCAGATTTTTATTCTGAATTTCCTTTATTCTGTTATAAACAAGGATATCTAGAATATTTCTAATGCTAAGTCATCAGTGTGAGACAAAGGGGGGGGGGCCTGAATATTTAGTGGCGAAATTATTGCCCTTGTTAGCCGAAATATCACATGTCTAGATTCCTGTTGCGTCAGATCATGTATTTGTATCAAATTTCATACTCTGGCAGTATATTTATCTTTAATTTACAAAGAGAGTGTGAATGCACATGTGTCACAAATTTATTTGTGAGAAAAATTTGAGCAACTCCTCCTAATGTATAATTGTATGTCCAATCATCTTCAGCCCATCACTAATGTTAGTACTGTATCACTTGGTAGTTCGTCCTAATGCAGGCCACAACTAGACACATTTTTTTCATGCAAAATTAATGTTGTTAAACTTATTTCCATTCATTCCTGGAGAAATTAGTCGTCTGATGTTGGATTTGAATCATACATCAATTTAATCACAAGTACCAGTAGGACAGTTTCTTGCTTTATACTTAAAGGCATTGAAGACTCTGCGCTCTGAAAAAATTAACTTTCCGTTGCTTGCAAATGAAGTTTTCTTCTTGTCGCTACAAAATGCAGACAGTATTGAAACTGTGAACTGCTTTGGCGTTTGACCACCATCTGGCAGCTTTTTCAGCTCATATCTCAAGAAATCCAACTTTAATTGAGCTGTGATTTTGCTTTCCTTTAGACAAAGTTTGATAGATTATTCAAGGTTTGTTATAGGTATCACATATGTGATTGTTGGTATAAAGGATAAGTATATTTCTTTCTTGATTGACTGAGATTTTGACCAAAACATGTTGTTGGTTCGCATTACCTGTTCTGTTGCATTAAATACCTATCCTGCTATGGTAGGCTAACTGAGAGCATACCAGGACAGATTGGCAAAATTTTTTATGATATAACCCACTGCCATTGAAAATGTTTCTGCTGTTAGCTGGAAAATTCAATTTCTTTATCTTTTCTTCAACCCTATTTTTATCTTTCAATTAGTGTAAGAATTATTAAGTTCAAACTTGCATGAAATATGGGCCTAGATGCCTAAACTTGTTTATTTAAGTGAATCCCAAGGGTAAGGAAGCAAAAAAACAACAGACGCTGATTTGAAACCCTATCTGTGTGATGATTGTTGATGAGCATTGGCTTACACCAAGCCTTCCCTTTTTGATGTTGAGAGAATTAAGAGACAGGTATGTAATTGTAGCACCCATTCCTGCTTCTGGACCTGCCTCTTAACGTCCCAATGTCATGAATGAGAGTTTCTCAAACACTGAGGGAGGTAAAGGTACCCCATTTATCATCACTGTGGTGCAGCTACTATGAGGAACCAAGTTGTTCCGAAACCATTGAAAGAACAGTTCTAATTAAACCCCAGCACTCATTTTGCAACCAGAGATACCAGTAACACTTCTAGGCAGGAATTATGAATAGGTCAAGGAATCTTAGGACTTTTCAGCAAGCCAGGCTGGACACGACAAGCGAGGAACTCATTGCTCATAATCTCTATAGGGTTATGGTGACGGACATTTGTGATTGTCTATTACCAAGTAGAAGCATGAATAACTGGAGAAGATCCCACAGAAACTGTGCGTGTACATTTGCCAATTAATATTAAAAGACACTGGTTCGAATCTGAAAGAAATAATATGGGATATTGCTAAGAACCACCTGGAAGTGCAGAAACAAATATCTGACATTGACCATTCTCACTGCAGAAGAGAGGGCACTACCAGTTGTGTTTGCACATTTACTGTACACTTCACTTCTTATACTGCCAGAGGCATTTTCATCTAAGAGGTGCAAATTGAAAGGCTTGCACCTTGTTTTCAATGAGACACCTTAGCAGAAAGCTCTTAACCAAGATCTACTGACGAAAGCTAAAAATCAAGAATTTTATATGTTCTGATGGCATAATTCTCATCCAAGTGCAAAATGCATGGTAAAGAATACACAACTGATGTATGAAGCTGAAAGATCTAATTAGGCAGTGTTAATCTCATAGTTTCAATTTCTGATTTAAGTACTTTGTTTCTGTCTTTCTTTTCCTTCTTTTTTTCATCTTTACATTTAGAAAATGTATCAATACAAAAATGTAATTAATATTCTTCAGAAGAAGCTTCAAATAATTGTGGTATATCTGGAAAAGTCCATTATCTACAGACATCTACTTGCTTGACAAACTGCAGTGCAGTTCTCAATATTCAAATATCTACAGTTGGGTTCTAGAGGGAGCATTTCTTTGGCCCCTTACTGTTTCTTGCCTATGTAAATGACTTAATAGTGCAGTTTCAAGTTTTTCTGCTTGTCTCTTTGCCAATGTCACAAGCATTTCATATCCAATAAGAATTTTGATAAATGAATAGTTAAAGCTGTTAGATCTATGAAGGAAATAAAAGATTGGTTTGATTGTAATGAACTTTTGCCAGTAAGACAAATTTAATCTTTCTTGGTAATTCTAAGCACCATCCCTATCATCAAAGCTTTGCTATCCAGGTTATAGAAATTGTTAAGACAATCAAAAAATATGCCTAACCACTGACAAGAAAATATTGTGGAAACAAAGTGTCAATGATTTATATAACTGTCTCCCTACTCAAGTTTATTGGTGTTTCAGGGTTTTCGTTAGTAGCCGGGACCCGGGTCAAATGACCCGCCTACTGCACGTACATGACCCGGCTACTTTGCTCAGTAAAAAAAAAAAAAAAAAAAAAAAAAAAAAAAAATCGAAAAAAAAATGTAATGGATCAGGATTCACCGTGATATTACCCACGCAAGTACACGCCGCACATACAACTGCGCATGGTTCGAAATTATTACAACCCACAACCACAATCAGACCGGTTTATCACTGGCTTTATGTCATTTCCCCGCTCAAATGAACCAGTTGCTGCTATCAGTTTCTTTTTTTACTAGCTTACTTATTCCCCCCATATACTCCCTACGCAACGACAAAACCGACTAGGAATATGACATCACTCAACATGCCCTAACCCATTTCCGAATTCCCTGAACAAGGTTCTCGGTATGCTACTACAAAAAAATTGAGGAGAAAAAAAGAAAAATAGGACAGAAGAAAGGGGTGATTGGGAGGGGGCAATATCATTGACCAAACAGCTGTATATTGCACCATTTTGCATCTAGAGACTTTTTAAATTGCAATTTTCCGGCAAAGGGGAGGGGGCACCCCCTCCCCCATGTCCGCGTACAGACAGTCCCGCCTACTTTTCAACTTGACCCACCTACTACATTTCTTAACAAAAACCCTGTGTTTGCTATCACATTAGGGACATTCTTTCAAGTGATAATACTGCTATCCAGGTTCACTATTCATATAATTGTTTGTGCGAATGAGGACTATGCTGCAGCCAATACAGATACTGTAAAACTACTCCAAACCTTGCAAAATTTATTGCTGAGCTTCTTAATACCAGCAAATCTAAATGGCATACAACAGACCAGCTTTATTTCATGTTTGTAATGAAAGAATGTTTTCTTAACTTGGGGATGTCCTTTGTATCTAAGATTTGTTTTTATTATTTCAGTTTTGGCCAAAGGAATTCATTGTTAAATATTATTTTCTTTTTCTGTGGTTGTTCTCAAATTGTGTATTGTGTGTAGATCTCATGTTTCTATTAGAGTAAATTACCAAATTAGCAAACAAGGGAAAACAATATTTTTTAGACAAAATCATATTTCTTTTAATAGTTGTCTGGGGACAGTTAATTATCTCAAAAACCTGTATCAGTCATTACTGAATATAGTGTTTAATGGATCAAATTTTCCTCTCCTTTAGGTCTGAAACAGTTATATTCAACAAATGAAATATCCTGGTTCTGTGTTGGCCAAATAAATCTCCATTGTAGTCCACTGTTAAATTGTTAATAAACACATCTATAGATGCTTTTTGTTACATGTACCATACTTATATTTTCAATAACATTCAACAATCTTTGCTTTATTTCACTCATCGCAAATTTCAATAAGGTTGTGTAGTTGTAATTTGTATCCTCCTTGTGTCAAATATGAGAGCAGTCTTCAGGTTGTGCATATTTATATCTATCATAGTGAGGAATTACTGTACACACAGTATACATTGTACATATGTCAGCGTAGCCTATAGCCTCTCATTGTGATACTATCACTTTGATATGTTACCTCATTCTCTCTTCCAATGAACTATGTACTAATTTAGACTGAAGGCTATATAAATTAATTAACCAGGTCTTGTTGGCCTCATTAAAATGTCTCATTTTGAATTTGTGCCCTACAGTAAGATAAATGACTCTTCACTCATGTCACAACTAGTAAGCAGAATACTCACAGTATCGATATTAAGTTGACTTAATATACTATCACATATGGTGGCCACTATTGTAGCCTTAAAGGATAACCCTTGGCAGTATTTTGGTCTTGATATATCACAGTACATGATGAAAGGAAGATTTTGAGTGCTAGCAATATTTCTATTGTTGTTCTCGCTTTCAATAGATTCAGTGATAAAGTTTGCTGAAATCTCAGGAATACTCCTTTAAGGCTAAATTTATGATTGTGTTGGTTCCTTAGTATAGGCGTAATTTTTAGTACTTGTTAATTGTTATAGTCATTCTAATGACTCAACTGAACATTCTGTAGATATTGAACTATAGAGTATCCTTGAATGACATTGTAGCACATTGGTCCTTAAAAAATTTAAAGTGCAATGGAAATATATGTGTTATTTGATGTCTTATATAGTAACTTGTTTTCATATTGAGTTTTATGTTGCATCCAATGAACTGACTGCATTGTCTGTGGTGTCAGACTGAGAAATCCAGCCACTTTAACTGAATCAGCCTTAGATGTATAAGGGTAACTTCTCTAAACTGAAACCTGGTGTCAAACTAAAACCCAGAGTGTTTTTAACATGTACCATAAGAGTACAACGTATCAAAATTAATTGGTGTTTGAAGTCATTCTTCATTAGGGAAGCAAAACCATAAACCATAGGTACAGCATGTGAAAGATCTCATGGAAGGGAATAGCAGTTGCCATAATATTTTAAATCCTTCATGTGTGCTATATATTAATAAGTATTATTACTACTAGTATTACTATAAGTAGTAATATGTACTAACAATTGGTTAACACTTAGATGCTTCTTGAAGACAATTCTTCAAGTTACATTTTGAATTGACAAGTAATGATTCACGTAATAAATAATACCAATGAATGAAGTTTTCATCTTGGTATTGATCCTAATATTAGTTATTAACTTCTTTCAGTATTATTCTTCTTCACCAGTGCGATGTTGGCAAGTAGAATGAATAAGTAAAAAATAATTGCTTCATGCATATGGAGTGGAGTGTGTTTTATTGTCTTGAAAACTTTTGTGCTGTTGCAATCTGTGAGTGGAATGAATATAATAACAAAATATTGACTCATCCACAGATCTGTAGAATGGATATGTGTATCTGGGTGGAGATTAAATAGTACTTCACATCAGCGTCTTTCATCAGTATTGGAGAGAAAATTTGTGATCCAAAAACGTTTGGAATATTATATCTTTGCACTGTAAAGTATGTACATGCCCTCCATGCAGGCTATGGATTGTTTGGATAAAACAATGTTTTCCTGTTTTGCCTTAATGTTCTTTTGCATCAAACCCAAATGGTGCTTCTAAAAAGATGTTAGTAAAACCCTTTTAGTAGAGGCATTTTGATTTGTTGTGGTTACTGTAGATACCTTATTGGCAAGTGAGACAGGCAGAAGTGGGGGTGGGGGGCAGGGACAGAATATGGTAGCAAATTAAAGCTGCCAGCTACATCAGTAAGTTATATTGTCATCCAGTGCTGCTTTAATATATACAATAAAGGGTGAAACCTAAAAAAGTGTGACCAGTTTGTAATCATATATTCCTACTAGTGTTTGATATAGAAAGTAGTTTTGCAAATGAACACAACGTTAGAAGGAGAATGCAATGAATATACTTGTGCATATGATTTTCATGTACTCCTTATTAACATCATAGCAACTTGCGATGCTAGGATCACAACACAACCAGGGGAGGCAGAAAACATAGCTATAGCCAAAACGGGAATAAACTTAAAAGATGCGACACACTGTATGCCTACATATATTGATACATAATTAGAGATCATTAATAAGTATTATTTGAACTTTTCAATAAAATTGTCAGAAATGACAACCCAAATGCAAACGTTTACATTAAACATATGTCAAATCATTTAACATCTCTAGCATCCCATTATGACAAACACTGTACAGTAGGTACAGTTCTGTTACTGCAACTGAGATGTTCCTAACAAATTATCCATCTTTCAGACGAAAGGAATTCAACCTATATATGGTATGACATATTTATTATAACAATAGAAATGCTGTATAACTTCTTAAAATTATGAAAACAGGTTTGAAATATTGTTTGCAGGGCATTGATAAAGTTCAAACAGAAAAGCTATCTAAAAGATACAAGGATTATTAATATTACAATAAAAGGTGTAGTATTAGATAGAAGCTTGTTTGAATTACAAACTTGTTTCTATGTTGCAACCACATGAAGGTTTGATACACTGAAATACCACAAAATTAAGTCACGTTTGTTCTCCTATATAGTTTGCTGACCTTTGAAAAAGCTAAAAGCTTCGCCTTATTCTAAATAAATTGAATAATTGAAGAAATGGATCATGAAATTGATCTTGTTTCTGGCTAGAAGGTCAGACAATTACAGTTTTTGTAAGCTTTTGAGTCATTCTAAATTGAAGGCAGAGAGGATTTAACAGGATTTGATGGCATTGCTTTGAAGGATCACCTGCAAAAGCAGGTAGCTTCAGTGGCTTGCAAGAAAAACATTAACTTGGTATTACTCGGATATTTTGAATTATGTTGGGTTTCCCCCCTCGCTTCTCTAGTTGCTCCCTTTACAATGTGAAGGTATTGAAGGATAGAAGGGATTGTCTTTATTATATTTCACAATTTCCTTATAGTTATAATTCTACTTACATTATTTATGGGTTTGCCTACAGTGTTGTCCTTCACTGTTATCCTTTACTTTAGCCTGTTACCAGTTTACAGGCTTTTTATAAGTCTGGTAGATGCTCGATACTGCACACAAAGATGTCAGCAATTTCCAAGTATTGTTACTTTTATGGTGTATGATTTCAGTGAGTAACAATTAGTGGTTATCTTGCCTTCAGGAAATAGACAACTAGAAAGTAAAATATGATATTGGTTAACATTTGTAAAATGTCTATGGATACAATGCTAATTATTCCATGCAAACTGGAATAATGTTAGGACACCATTTCTCTTCCACTTGACCTCAGAGTATGCTAACTCCCCTTATATCCTCCTTGAGCACATGTCAGACCCCATCTCCTTCCTCACAAATTAAAGGTTGTGAAGACTCGCGCAAAAAGAAACGTCTAATGCCGGTAATCTGACCTTGTTTCGAATGAGGTGTAACAGAAGTGTTAAACACACCATCGATCCCAGAAAATACATGCACAGCTTGCTACCGTCGGTAATTAGACACTAGTGTACAGTCCGTACATACAGCTGCGGTCAATACCCACAGCACAGTATACAAACGATACAGCGATGGACATCTCAGGTCCAGCTAAAGATAACAATTAAGGTATCACGTTTCATTACTGTTTGCATTTTGTAGTGACACGAACAAACGTCACTTGCAAGCAACAGAAAGTTAACTTTTTCAGAGGGCAGCACGCGGTTTGGGGCGAGTCTTCAATGCCTTTAAGCATTCAACCCTCAGTTTCGATACCCAACTCCTACCTATGTTGAGAGCAGAGCCATATCTAGAGATATGTGGCTCTGGGTGAGAGGGCTCAGAAGCTTCCCCTATTAGTAACTATATGAGGTGTCTAATAACATAGGTCTTATCTTATGATGACATATTGCAATTGACTGGTTCATTTCATGATTTACTGGTCCTTTTGGAGGAATCTCAGATTGGGTAGTCTTCTGCATTTTCCCTCTTGACATTTTTATTGGCATTGTGAAGTACCATCTCTGAAAATAACAGAGACTTGAAGATGCATATGCCTTCCAGTTCAAGTGATTCATGTCAGCAGTAATAGTAATTATGTAAAGGGTGAATACTTTGATGGAATTTGTTAGTATTGTAATTCACCGTTTTATCTATCCTATAGAAAGTGCATTGCCATGAACACAGGAACATACTTTCTAGGCATACATCCTTCTAATAACATTTGCAGACATTTCATAGCAAGGAAGTGGATAATTTGGTGTTATAATTCAGTCAAAATACAGACAGTGCATTGCATTGCACCTATGATTAACACGCATAGTTATGCATGTTTATTCAATATAAAGTTCTTGTACAACAAGTACTGCCCAAGGACTCTTGCTGCAATTTTAAATTTTAGTGTCATAATTTTTAAGAGCACAAATGTTTTAATAGCTCAATTTAGCATTATTTTTATTATTTAGCATTAGAGCAGATCGCAAGTCTGCAAGGTTGTTGCATACATGGTAAAAGGGAAAACATAAAACTGCAATAGTCTCTCAAATTACATTAACAATTTGATTCCATTTCTGGAAGAATTTTCCCTGATAGCTTTCAGATGATGTACGTTGTGTTCCAAACTACAGTATGATATAGAATATTCAGTGCTGTTTACGTAAAGTTACAGAACGAGTGGTATTTTGAATTTTCTAACCTCATTGGTCTTTTTTTGACATTTATGTAACATTTTGTATGGTATGATATTTGGGAGTCTAGAGACATGGGGGGAGGGGGTGGGTGACGAGTTGAGAGAATGGTGAAGGGAGATGTTGGGAGAATAGTAGAGGGGAGGTTGGGGGAATGGTGGAGGGGGTCTTAAACTCTTAATGGTGGAGGGGGTCTTAAACTCTTAAACAATAATCTGTAGAACATAGGATCAAGACACAATTATGTATACAAAATTAAAGTCTTATGTCTTCTCTCGGAACTAACTTATTAAGGAATGTTATTAATCATATAATGTTCTTATTACTCTTTACAGGCCTAACTGCTGAGGAGGAAAACTTTGGAGAGTATCATTCATTTCAGTCATGATGGATTGATATCACTATTTCATAAATCTTCTAATGATCAGCTTATGATCTCTCTCTAAAGATGGGTTGTGCTGGCTCCACCCAAACTCGCCCTGAGATGGGCAAATCTGAACGAAGTAAGTAGCAGCTACTTGATTAACTCATTTCTTGAATCTGTGTTATGGAAAACTTTGAAATGTTTTATAAGAAATTAATCTTCTTACAAGTTATAGGCAATGGTATATAATTCTTGAAAACTGTAAAAAGCCTATGTGTCACTTGAGCATCTATTTGTAAGTTACCCTGTAGTGTAGGTAGTCCTATAGTCCTATATCAACATTCCTGATTAGGTCTCACTATAGCGCTCATTGTTAAAACTGTCATGTTTGCCATCAACAGTGCCACTGTTGAAGTCCATTCTGATTTGTGCACATTCCACTATAAACCTAAATCATCTCATTAAATGACAATTTATAGCAATTTTTGTTGGTTTCCACCCTTAATCAAAGAAAGCCTTGAGCAACCTGAGAAATGTGTACATCTAAAAACAAAACCAACTGGGAGCATATGCATGCACATGGTCATACTTTGACATATAGATGTCATGTACTTTGATATTTGGACTATGACTTGTCTAAACATTTTACTCTCAACAGGAACAATTTATTCTCCACAATCCCTTATGAAACCTAGTCTGTAACTAATTCAAGCAACAGTTGCAGCCATGTATTCTGTGTATGTACATGTGTGGGTGATGCCTTGGGTAACTCAAAATATATATATATGGTGGATGAATGTCATACTTGTTATGTGAGTGCATCTTAGTGATTAATGGAAACATATTGAAATTGGTGGATGTCAAAGGTCATTTGAGGTCAGTAGAGATCAACATGATGACTGATCTAAAAGGTAAAGCTTGGATGAAGTATCTGCATGGTATGTGGATCCAGGTCATTCGTAAAAAGAACTGTATTGTTCTCTGTGGAGGTTGAAGGTCAGTTGAGGTCAATAGAGGTCCAAGTCTGAAAACTTTGTAAACATGAATACTCCAAAAGATGAACTTCATGCTCGGTGCGTGGATCCATCTTTGAGTACAAGAACCCTAATATTTGCTATTGAAGTAAAATGTCATTTGAGGTCAATATATGTCAAATTGTGATACTGTTGTAATCACAATAGCTCCAAAAGTAAAACATGAATGAAATTCACACTTGGTTTGTGGTCCACCTAATTAACTTTAAGATCTGTCTGTGCACAGTGTACATTAAATGTTCTCATATATTGTCAAATCTGGCAAGTAATCATTGTGCCTGTTGGCTATCTTTAACGTGGTGTTACAAAGACACTTCAGGAGCCATTGTAGTTTATCTCAATTATTCAATAACAAGATATGTTTAGGTCAAAATTATCGGTTCTCTGGGCTGTGAATTTGATGAAGCTCCAACTTAATAAGCTGTTATATTTTACTTCTGCTTCTTGTTTCTTTGGGAGATGGGGAGAAGGGAAGGAGGAGGGAGGAAGATGTTTTCAAAGGCAAAGGTCACCGTCTTGGATTGCATAATCTTGAAATAGATGCGCTTATCTTTTTATGATGACAGTTAAGTAGCTTACAATGGATACAGGTTATGAATTGTTGCTTTTTATCCAAACATAAATTACTCTCTGAATCTGTCTGTCAGTTCAGAACCACACTTCTACAGTTAAATTCATATATGCAGCAGCAAACATATTAATGGATTCTCTATTCCATCATGCTTTAATGGAAAGGAAACACGTCAATCTTCTCTCTGATTTGAGAATATATGATTGATCATGCATGTATCAGTGTGTATAAAGAATGACCCCTTTGTCACCATTACTAATTCTGATGCAAGAGGGTAACAGTGTATTTTATGTTAATTTAATATTAAAATATTACTGAGTAATACTGAGAGCCCTGGACATGCCTGCATGGTAATTACTATGTAATAGTCAGTAGGAAAGACAGTAGTCCTGTTTTACAACCCGTTTTTTATTTTTTTTAAAATCAAAACTTCATAGAACTATTACTTGAATTCATGCAGTTAATCATGACTTGTGACATTGTGTCATGTAAACAGCATAGCATCTGTATAGACTTAACTATTGCATGGAAAGGCTCTAGATAATATTTATACAAACCTGGGCATAAGTTTCTCTTTTTGACTCTTGAGAGAAGGTAGAGGTACAGTAGTTATATGGTTATTACATGATAAGAAGGAAAAGTCCTCCAGGATAGTTTGTTTAAGGTGTTTATGTAGTATCTCACATTGAAAAAATGATACATGGATATAATGGTAGCTTCAAGGTGATTGGAGCAGTACTGTAGCGTGAAATGAAATATGAATTATGAAATTTTGATGTACATAGGTGATGCGCATAGCTATACAGCATTCTCCCCTTGCTTAATGTTC
Organism: Apostichopus californicus; assembly: GCA_020650975.1. Classification (NCBI taxonomy): domain Eukaryota; kingdom Metazoa; phylum Echinodermata; class Holothuroidea; order Aspidochirotida; family Stichopodidae; genus Apostichopus; species Apostichopus californicus. The sequence goes on from JAIPMN010022512.1 coordinate 16,936, forward strand.
TTTATAGCTTGGATGTTTTTGAAGCTGTTGAATCCAAACTCCGGGCAAAATATAGAATAATAATAATAAGACATTGGATTTATATAGCCCCACATAAGAAACAAAGAATTAGCTGCTCTAGGCGCTTAACAAAACAAGTCAATCGCAATCATAAGAACAGGTAAAGGAATGAGTCTTCAGGTTGAACCTGGTCAATGATCAGACTGACCGTCAAGTTTCATGTGAAGCAAATCTTAAATTGAATTAAATATCAACATTTTGAAGCATTCCAATTTACAGAAATTAATGATGTTAAAAGAGTCTGGATGACAAAATATTGAGGACAGGAATGGAATGAATGATTAGGCCATAATTGCTCATTATTCTTTCATTCTGTGAAAAAAGAACTGTGGGAGGATGTCTCAATCAATCTGATTGATTGCAATCCTATAATAATACATGTTGCCTTGGTAATTAAGTTGCCAACTTGAAACACACAAAAAAAGATTTGCTTTTTAAAGTTAATAGAACCAAATCTATGATCTCTGGAAAAGGAATATGAGCCAAAAGAAAGAAGAAGAAGAAGAAGAAAAAGAGGGAGAAGAAAAAGTGAACATTAATGATTAAAGTTTACTGATCTGTTGTAAATTGTTTTAAATTTTAGTGTCAAAGCAAAATTGACCTGACTCATTTGGAACTGTTCATTCATCATCATGTTTAAATTAAATCTACATCAGGTATA
>JAIPMN010022514.1:0-11904 GCA_020650975.1 Apostichopus californicus
AGTACTAGCTGGAATAAATTATGAAAAATATATTTTTTAAAGTTGTACCTTGTAAACTTTAACATCAGGTACTATGCTACTCAGGAAAATACATGCACTTAATTTACTTAATCTTGATTCCTCTTAAATACAAAATGTTCAAATTAAAAGTTAAATCAGTCATTAAACACTTACAAAACAACTCGTTATTGATTTTAGCAATTTTATTAGAATTAAATTACAATCAGAATGAAAAGAAAAAAGCCCTGCAACTGTAAAATACTCTTTTTATCTTTTTTTTAAAATATCATTTACTTTTACACTTCTGCCTTGCCATGTTTTTGCGTTTTGAATGAGTTTATTTCACAGTGTGCATCTATATTGGTACTGCACCTGTTTCATAGGATTGTGGTAATTTTGGTTTAGATACTAGTAAACTGTTACATCATCTCAATATAAATTCCTGGAAAACACTAACTACCATGACATACCATCCAGCTCGGTCCTCCCACAGATCCCCAGTTGGGTGCTAGCAAAGTGCTCCCCATTTCCCTGACAAAACTCAAATCCGTTTTGCAATCTGCCATTCAAATAGTTTTGGGCGGGAGGATAAGGTGCAGGAAGGGAAGGTGGAGAGTGTCTGCCAAACAAACTACCATTTTTAATTTAATGGTTTTTGATATAGAGGGTGGGGGAGGGGTACACTTAGAGGCCACTTTAGTTCTATGGGTACCAACTTACTTTTCCTCTGGAGGAATCATCTGCACTTTGCATAATTTATAAAATCATCTTTACATCATCTATAAATAAATTCTGTTACGATAGGAGGGGGTAAAGTGCTAGGGAAGTGACAATTTTTAACTGACAATTTGAAAGACTCAGATACAGAACAACTAGTTGCATTTTACAAGACATAAACGGATACACACTCTGCAATACATTGCGGTTCTCTTCATTAAATGCTTCACAAGACTTCCATTTCTAGGAAGACACTGGAATATAACTTGAATTTTGATTAGATGCAACAATGACAGCTTAATTCTTTTCCAAACATTTTTTTTTTAATTGCACAGCATCTGATCTGTAACTTTAGAACTAACTTTGGATTAAATGTGACATCTGATAAGACAAATTCCAAATGTTTCGTGTTATCGACTTGTCTCACTGCCTAAATAACCCTGTCGGCATAACGTAAACGGCATTCTTACAAGGCTTTGGGAATTTTTGGAACTTCTAATGTTTCAAATATTAAGGATACATTTTGTGAATATATTTCAAATCAAAAGTGAAGATTTGGATCAGATTTTTCTCATTACACTAAATTACTTCCCCTTAAGTCAGTATACTCTCATTGCACATTTTGGTTTTTTTTTGGATGTGACATTTAAGGACAGTAATGGACGGTCTAATGAACAGAACATTAAAACAATGAGACAGTTATGGAGAATATTAATGTAACAAGACTAATGGACATTGATTGGACAAGTGTGGGATTTAATTAATGGTAACATGTTTTTTCACTAACTGACTGAATTGATATATTGTAGCATGCAATGTGAACAAACATGGCTTTGAGAGCAGGTAAGATGCAGTAGTTTCTACATAGCTAATGACAAACAGATTAAATTTTGCACATACTGCCATGATCAATCAAGTGTCTAGTTGGATTCTATGTAGTCACTGACAGAGAAATGAGTTGCATTGGTTGGCAAACAGGAACAACTGGTGGTGGTGGTGGTGAACTGGTGCTATTATGAATGTTTTGTGAACTATACAATGAAGTACCTGCACAGTAACTGTTAGCATGATGTATACCTATAGTTTTGCTTGTGTTGGTCTCAAATCTGCAGTGGTTAGATGAACATGAGAAGACATATTGAGGTGTTATTGTAAATGACGATGTGTCATTCAGTGTAATGTACACTGTGTGAGGTAGACACATGCAGTGATCATTGGAAAACTATTGCTGTAATTTCTGATGTAGAGTTGGTGCTGGCGTTCACTCTGAGGCATACTTATGGAATTCGACGTCTTATGGGAGGGATCATTGTCCCATCATGCAGTATCTTCTGTAATCTTCACAGCGATGTAAATCACTGTTTTTGCACATACTGCCATGATCAATCAAGTGTCTAGTTGGATTCTATGTAGTCACTGACAGAGAAATGAGTTGCATTGGTTGGCAAACAGGAACAACTGGTGGTGGTGGTGGTGAACTGGTGCTATTATGAATGTTTTGTGAACTATACAATGAAGTACCTGCACAGTAACTGTTAGCATGATGTATACCTATAGTTTTGCTTGTGTTGGTCTCAAATCGGCAGTGGTTAGATGAACATGAGAAGACATATTGAGGTGTTATTGTAAATGACGATGTGTCATTCAGTGTAATGTACACTGTGTGAGGTAGACACATGCAGTGATCATTGGAAAACTATTGCTGTAATTTCTGATGTAGAGTTGGTGCTGGCAATTTTAAAGAAATGCTTGCTCTATTCAACTTTACTGTCCTATCTGAGTAGATGGTTGCAGTACATGTGCCAATAGTGTAACAATGCTAGTATGGAGGGCCCGAGACAACCATTGCCATATTGGTCTCTTTTAGGCGGGAGGAACCTTTTGTCAATTCTTTGAACCACTCAGTCATACAGTTTTTCAGGTCAGAGTGCTACGTCAATTTCAAGGCTCTTCAGTTTAGCAGGGCCATGTGCATAGTGCCAGGCAACATCAGATGTTGAAGATACACAGAAAGATTAGGGTACATTTGAATAAAAAGGCACTTTCTTTGTATCCTCTCTCATTACTTTGAGGAGCATTTTTTGTTACTAAGGCTGTCAATACTATAGGTATAATGGGTTTGGTGATACAGGTATGTCTATATGGTACATTTAGTGAGTGACCGACTCTCTCACATGCTAGATAATATGCAGATGGACAGGTAAGACAATGGGCACATTTCAATCAAGCCATGCGTTCAATTCTACAACTTATATACTACAGTTCTCGTGATGGATAGCTCCTGGGCAGGCTGGTTTCTACATTCTTATATCAACTGTGGTGCTTTGAAAGTTAAGGCTCTTTCAGATCTGGAGTGCAAAGGGTATTATAGTCCCTCAGTATATATTACTGTAGCTGACTGATGTCATTGCATACATATAAATACATAGCAATGGGAGATTCAGACAATTCTGTAATTATACCAAGGCAGAGTAATATTTGCCAGTGATCAATTCTGATGTCATTTTATGGTTGTTTATTATTTAAGAACAGCCTCATTAAAGTTTGTACACTCTCACTTTGCTACGGAAATGGAACAGACAGTTGGTTATTTGAATGCATGTACCATAACAGATCACCTTAACAATTTGTTCAACAGTAGTGTGCTAAGTATTGCTTCGAAAAGAATGGTTGGATGGTTTCTCAAATAACAACGAATTGTTGTATGCACAAACTAATAGAGACATGTAAATATTAGTTTCTGTAATAGGCCTACAATGTCTCTGAACAGGTCATCATATAAGCTTCTGGGAAAGTTTGTATTTCAACACTTTGTGCAGTTTTGTTGAACATTCAATTCCAATCAACAGGAAGCTCATTCCATGTCTATATAGATTTCATACAAGTGTGGCTTCAGTTTGTACAGTTCCTAATTGTGCTGTGTTGAAAAGCAGGGCTTGATCAAATGACAATATAATGACGAGGCATAGCTCATTTTGGAACACAATGAACAGGATATTATTTAATTTCCCCCAGGATTATTCTAGCACACCACAATGGCACAACAGAGTCACTTATAAGCTCATTTTCTTTCCAAATAGTATGCACAGAATGTAGAGAAGTTTTCATATAAATGTGAAGCTCTCATGATGTAGTTGGTGTGGAATGTATGGATCTCAAGTTGTGAAATCATCCAGTGTCTGAGGCGTAACTTATGTTGCATTATACAAATTGGTGATGAATAAATTAGTCTCTTGCAGACAATAAAGGGCTTGCCACTAAGTATTAATGCAGTATTACCACCTATTGTAAGTTGACACATAGTTTTTCATTCATGCTCAATGTGGGTATATATCCTTCCAATATTTGTATCAACAATTCCATTTCTCTCATTCTTCCACCATCACATGACAATGAAGTTAACCCCCTTTATTCTCCATAAGCAGTTATTATTGAGGCACATTGGGAGTTGTTTCACATGGTATATAATGATGTACCTTTGCCTAACATGACCATAAATTACCAGGATCTGACATGTGTAAGGGAAGCAGTGATACCCTTAAGAAGTCACAATAACCCAGATTATTGACAGTCATACTTGAACCATCAGTTTTGTTTTGTCAGACAATGACATTGCAATACATTCTACTTTGACTATAAGGCAGGAACACAGGCGTGGTGATTTTGTTGTTTTGGTGAATGGCAATTTCCAGATATAGTAAGACTAACAAGTGATCACTTAGGTGATGAATGTAGAACATACAAGAATATTTTCTAAAAGTAAAAAATTAGACGAAGAAAAAATATTTGAGTATCTGAATAATTACAAAAAGGCCAAGAAAAAAAAGTGGCTGACTTTGTCTATCCAACAATTTGGGAGAATTTAAAAAAAAAAAAAAATGCCCAATGAAAAAAAGGGAACCTCCCCTAAAAAAAAGTATTTTGGAAAAAAAGTATGCAGCCTTGTTTTTCATAATTTGTTTTGGAATGGGAAAAATTGACCTGCCATTAATAATTTAGAAGTTTGTACCGTAGCAATGGGGCAAGGATGCTAGGTGGCCATAAAGCAGATATTTATAAATTAGTACTTGTATGTTCTAACACTCTCACCACGTTTTCTTTCAAGACATACAGAAGGACTGTCAGTTTTGCTAATTCCACCACGTATCTTACATCTTACCATCCACTCGCCCCCCCCCCTCCCTAAAAAAAAGTGAATAAGAAAGGGGAGGAGGGAAAAGTGGATAAAAACTTAGGGAAGAGGAAAAAAAGGGAGGGATGGTATGGAGGTGGATTATGTACAATGGGATCATCTTTGGAAGTATGATGACAATGGCATGCCTTAATGACAGAGGAGAGTACATTAAGACTATTGTAGAGTGGTTCAGAGCAACAATTCTTCTTATTAGGCCTATCTATTGCTTGCAATATGCTGGTCTGACAACATTAAACATCAAGAATTTTCTGGGTAGTTGTGACTTCAGGAGCATCAATATTGCAATCCAGTGGACTTGTTCATTTATTGGGTTTCAGTCGTAGATGTGTTATATTTAGGTACTAGTAACATCAAATGCACATACAGTATGAAACTTGTTACGTTTTTGTCAGAAGGAGGAATACTCCTCAATGAAACATATAGGGCACCCATGCAACTTAACTTAACTTAAAAGTCAGCAGCCACAATATGGTGTTCTCCTGTTGGACTCACTATCTTTATATGCTTTAGTTTTATTAGTCTTGGTTGCAGAACAGTACTGATGTTGATTTATTCATTCTTCCACTCACTGGTCACTTGAATACAAAAACCATGCCTTCTCTTCATTTTGAAATCTTCTTCTACAACTGTGGAGAGCCTATTACCTGTGCATACTCTGGTAGTGATTTACATTGCAATGTTGCACATTCTGGTTTGTGTTTCATAGCAACAATATTGCTTTTTGAATAAAATAAAGGGGGTTAACTTCATTGTCATGTGAACGTGGAAGGGTGAGAGAAATGGAATTGTTGATACAAATATTGTAAGGATATATACCCACATTGAGCATGAATGAAAAACTATGTGTCAACTTACAATAGGTGGTAATACTGCATTAATACTTAGTGGCAAGCCCTTTATTGTCTGCAAGAGACTAATTTATTCATCACCAATTTGTATAATGCAACATAAGTTATGCCTCAGACACTGGATGTTTTCACAACTTGAGATCCATACATTCCACAACAATTACATCATGAGAGCTTCACATTTATATGAAAACTTCTCTACATTCTGTGCATACTATTTGGAAAGAAAATGAGCTTATAAGTGACTCTGTTGTGCCATTGTGGTGTGCTAGAATAGTCCTGGGGGAAATTAGATATATCCTGTTCATTGTGTTCCAAAATGAGCTATGCCTTGTCATTATATTGTCATTTGATCAAGCCCTGCTTTTCAACACAGCACAATTAGGAACTGTACAAACTGAAGCCACACTGGTATGAAATCCAGACGTGGAATGAGCTTCCTGTTGATTGGAATTGAATGTTCAACAAAACTGCACAAAGTGTTGAAATACAAACTGTCCCAGAAGCTTATATGATGACCTGTTAAGAGACATTATAGGCCTATTACAGAAACTAATATTTACATCTGTCTCTATTAGTTTGTGCATACAACAATTCGTTGTTATTTGAGAAACCATCCAACCATTCTTTCCGAGAGCAATACTTAGCACACTACTGTTGAACAAATTGTTAAGGTGATCTGTTATGGTACATGCATTCAAATAACCAACTGTCTGTTCCATTTCCGTAGCAGAGTGAGAGTGTACAAACTTTAGTGAGGCTGTTCTTAAATAATAAACAACCATAAAATGACATTAGAATTGATCACTGGCAAATATTACTCTGCCTTGGTATAATTACAGAATAGTCTGAATCTCCCATTGCTATGTATTTATATGTATGCAATGACATCAGTCAGCTACAGTAATATATACTGAGGGACTATAATACCCTTTGCACTCCAGATCTGAAAAAGCCTTAACTTTTAAAGCACCACAGTTGATATAAGAATAAAGAAACCAGCCTGCCCATGAGCTATATATCACAAGAACTGTAGTATATAAGTTGTAGAATTGAACGATTGGCTTGATTGAAATGTTCACATTGTCTTACCTGTCCATCTGCATATTATCTAGCATGTGAGAGAGTCGGTCACTCACTAAATGTACCATATAGACATACCTGTATCACCAACCCATTATACCTTTAGTATTGACAGCCTTAGTAACAAAACATGCTCCTCAAAGTAATGAGAGAGGTTACAAAGAAAGTGCCTTTTTATTCAAATGTACCCTAATCTTTCTGTGTATCTTCAACATCTGATGTTGCCTGGCACTATGCACATGGCCCTGCTAAACTGAAGAGCCTTGATAATGACGTAGCACTCTGACCTGAAAAACTGTATCACTGAGTGGTTCAAAGAATTGACAAAAGTTCTTCCATCTAAAAGAGACCCTATATGGCAAAGGTCGTCTCGGGCCCTCAATACTGATGTTGATTTATTCATTCTTGCACTCACTGGTCACTTGAATACAAAATCCATGCCTTCTTTTCATTTTGAAATCTTCTTCTACAACTGTGGAGAGCCTATTACCTGTGCATACTCTGGTAGTGATTTACATTGCAATGTTGCACATTCTGGTTTGTGTTTTATAGCAACAATATTGCTTTTTGAATATAAGGCATATGCAACATTTGTATGAAAGAAACCAACGGCAATTTTGAAATTTGCAGAACTTCTGAGAGAGCTGAAATTAACCAATGTCACATGTACCTTGAGCTAGAGTGTTCAAACTGGAATATAGTGAAATGATCTTTTCCCTTGGTTTTAGTTGTTATAAATTGTGTTCTCTTCAGTATTTACTTAATAGTGGAATGTTCATCTGTATCTAATATAAGGGACTTTGTCTTTGCACTCCATAATCTTTAGAGAAAGTCTAGAGCCTACTTTCCTTTATCCATGCTAAGCCATGCCACAGAAGAGATAAAAATGTTCACCAACACATTAGAATGCAGAACATGTAGATAAAGCAACATCAATCAGAAATCTGAGGAGCCATATAGTGCTTATTAAGTGAGTAATTGCTTCACTTGGAGGAGCAAAGAATGTGCCATGACCTAACAAAATATAACATGATCCAGGTATACTGATGTATTCAGCCTGTCCCTTGTGAGAGTCTTGATCATGACATATGATACTGGTTCATCCAATGCGGATGTATTGCAACTCCATACTGTTAACACATTGTCACTGAAATGCCACTTGCACCACATGATTTGTGACACTCCCGTACTGTTCCACATGTCAAGGCTGGAAAAGTGACCTCATATGTTGTTAGTGTATTACATTATGCATGCATAAATCAGTTGTTCAATGTTTGTCAGACATTCATAGCATCCAGAACATTCACCTTTGTCCATGCACACAAGAAAATGGCACATACACTGCACCTTACCTTACTCTCTCCAGCCTGATGTTACTGCAAAGTGGATCTCAACTGCTCCCTTTTGTGATCTGTTGGGATGATTTGGTTACAGGACAAAGAACATACATACATAAAGTGGTGTTTAGTGCAATGAGAGTACTGCAAATCAAGGGAAGTACTAAAAAACTGTACACACTGACTTTTAAGGGTGCACTTTGCTGCTAGATTACATACCTGTCACATTTATTAGAACAGCTGTTGCCTGTTTGTCAATATATATGCTAACTTGTGGTACAAGAGATGCCACATGATCATTAAATGCTGTGGTGAAATCAAAACATTTAATTTCATAGATATTTTGCTAATATTTTGTACAAACTGTAGTTTGCAGCATGACAATGCAACTTTTGGGACAATGGACAAAGACTAACAACTGGGAAACAATTATGCTGGATGATTATGTAAATGTTTTGAGTTTTGTCAATATTTTTGGAAATTTTGAAGTACAAAAGTGAGAATTAACAAGCAAAGTTAGTAAGTGGTTCCTACAGTGGCTATAAGTGTTGAAGAAGGGGATGGGGGAGTGGGGTTTGGCAGACACTTATCATACAGGGCAGGGAAGCTTGGGAAGGGAAAGGGGAGGGAAGGGAGGGGAGGAATGGGATGTAACAGGGGGATGGGGAGCACCCACAAGAAACCCTTGAGAGGATCACTGGAAAGGTCAAGTTGTCAGTTACGTCATGGCAGTTTCACAATCCTTTTCATCAAATTTTAAGATGAATTTTAAAGTAGTTTTAGATATGGCTTAGCAAGAAGTTCTAAAATTACGTTGTTGAATAAAAATTTACCATGGTTAGTTAAAGATTTTTTGTGAGTAAATACAATTGCAGGGGAGAAAAATTAGAGCCGATGCCCTTTGGTAGTCCGCACTCTTCCTCCAGGGCCTACATTTTGATTTCGCTGTGCTCGCCGCCTTGCTCTGTATTCCCTTGAGTCTAGGCAATGTGGTCCAACTGGTGGTTGTGGCATGAAAGTATTGTTAGATGGCTCCTCCTCTGAGTGGCGTGTTGAAGGTGGGCGTCGGCAGACTTGTTCAGCAGAACTGAGTATTCCAGTCTGGTTGATCTCTGGAAACTGAGATGGCTCTTCAGTTTTCCACTCCACCCCTCCAATTTCCTTGTAAGCACTCCTCTGAGGTTCCAGGAGGATCCGGACTGAGGGTGGGCGAATTTGTGCTCTTGATGAAAGTGGACGTGCCCTGGCTGTTGGAGGGCGTGGTTTGGCCGTTGGAGGTCTGGTTTTGGCTGTTGGAGGTCGCGGTTTGGCCGTTGGAGGTCGCGGATTGGCCATTGGAGGTCGTGGTTTGGCCGCTGGAGGGCATGGTTTTGCCATTGGAGGGTGTGGCCTGGCACTTGGAGGACGTGGCCTGGCAGTCGGTGGACGAGGCTGCCTTGTTCCAACTGTTGGTGGATGAGGTGTTTTTTGAGGACAGGGTGTGAGAGGAGTGGACTCAGTGTTATTGTAATTAGAGCCAGGTAGACATGGCGTTAGGTCAGAAGCAAACTCGACATTAAGTGGTGTATAGATAATTCGTCCAAATCTGCCAACCGAGCAGTTGGCGATTGGAATGATGTCTTCCTCAATAACCTCTGCTGGTTTTTTTAGAAACTTTGGAGTGTACACCTACAGGTAGAAAAGTTATTAATTAGTGGTATTTAGATTGAGACAAATGTAAAAGTTAAACACTAAAAAAATTGTATTAAATTAGTATTAAAGTATTAGTATTATTAGTAATAAAGTAGTATTAAATTCAAATGAAAACAAACCACGATACTACATAGAAATTGCAGACAACGAGGACTACTAGTATTACACCCTGCATTATAAACAGCTTACCTGACTCTCCTTGAAGCTGTTAGCGCAGTATTTGTTGATGATGCGGTCAGTCTCCCTCTGTCTTTGCTGCCGATCATCTGATGGAGCATACTGTGGTTGATATGAGTCCTAAATGAAAAGCAACAATATGTTATAACAGTTTGTCTTACAATGCTTTGCAATAAAGACATACAATAACAACAAGTGAAGACTTAAATGCACTTCCAATTTAGAACTCAACTGCATGTAACATTTAACATGGGTGAGTTTGGCTCAGTAGTTAAGCAACTTAAGCCGAACTACTGCATATATATATCACATATGAAACTCATGGAAAACATTTTAATCAAACCAGAAACGTCACTCAGAGTAATCCCATTTATTACTACATGAGGACTATATTAATTGAGAAAGCATGATGGAAACTATGTTTTGTAGAATTTTTGTGGCAAAAATGTCGATAATATCCATTTTACCCATGAGTTGTGTCAAACTTGGAAAAGTATGACCACTCCTGATATTTCCCTCATAAATTGAACTTTGCTGTGCTTTCCTATTTAAATTATCATCTAAATGAGAATGCAAATTGATGACCCTACCTCCCTGCTAGTAACACCAGCAGTGGCATCAATAGATGGATGATTAAAGTAGCTTTGTACTTCCTTGGCAACCTCCTCAATGAGGGCCTTTCCTGGCTTGGTGGATGGTTTCTCCTCCGTGGCAGTTAAGATATTTGTGATGTCATCAAACTGGTAATTGATAACTTCTTTCTCCTCCAAGTTGGTTGTGTAAGCTGGCTTGATAGGACCAGTTTCAACCTTAGGGGTGGTATTCTTCCTCCATTTCAATGCATCTGTTTTGTTGGGTGCCACTGATGATGGAACCAATGAAGCTTTGATGGATGGAGTATTGGTTGGTATTTGCAGTTGGACTGCTTTGTTGGTTGAGGTATATGAGGTGTTGTTTATGAAAGGATAAGGAGCAGTATCGATAGTGATAGCATCTGGTGAATAGATGACATCAAAGCCTTCAAAACTATCGTGAGCTGTAAGTTCTTCTGCTTCTTCTTCGATATGTGTGGCAGTGGCATCAGTGTATATCATGTGATGCTTGTGGCTGTCTTCCTTCACTCCAAAGTCTTCAAAACTTTCAGGAGAAGGCTGCATATCTTCTGCCTGTTCCTCGAAGATTGTGGCAGTGGCATCAGTGCTTCTCTTATGATGTCTGTGCTTGCGGCTTTCCCTCTTGCCTCCAACGCCATCATATTTATCGTGAGAATGTTGCAATTCTTCTGCTTGTTCCTCAAAGGTTGTGGCAGTGGCATCAGTGCTTCTCTTATGATGTCTGTGCTTGCGGCTTTCCCTCTTGCCTTCAGCGCCATCACATTTATCATGAGAATGCTGCATTTCTTCTGCTTGTTCCTGCAAGGTTGTGGCAGTGGCATCAGTGCTTCTCTTATGATGTCTGTGCTTGCGGCTTTCCCTCTTGCCTCCAACGCCATCATATTTATCATGAGAATGTCGCATTTCTTCTGCTTGTTCCTCCAAGGTTGTGGCAGTGGCATCAGTGCTTCTCTTATGATGTCTGTGCTTGCGGCTTTCCCTCTTGCCTCCAACGCCATCATATTTATCATGAGAATGTTGCAATTCTTCTGCTTGTTCCTGCAAGGTTGTGGCAGTGGCATCAGTGCTTCTCTTATGATGTCTGTGCTTGCAGCTTTCCTTCTTGCCTCCAACGCCATCATATTTATCATGAGAATGTTGCATTTCTTCTGCTTGTTCCTCAAAGGTTGTGGCAGTGGCATCAGTGCTTCTCTTATGATGTCTGTGCTTGCGGCTTTCCCTCTTGCCTCCAACGCCATGAT
>JAIPMN010022516.1:0-11901 GCA_020650975.1 Apostichopus californicus
TATATTGTTTTTTGCACATGGTATCATATATAGGCGAGCATATTTCAAGTCAGTACCTTGATATATAGTTAAAGGAATACTTTTATAAGTGACTGATGGTAAAGATTGAATCACAGCCTATCGTCGATACATCATCTTTACAAAAAAGGAAAGTATAAAATAATTAATCCATTCATTCGTTCATTCATTTATTTATTTATTCATTTTAATGAACTAGGTAAATTTACTCATACCCTATGAAACATGATATATACGTATATATGGGCTACTAATTTGAGAACATATTCATGACATTCCTTTAAGCTTCATATTCGATAGCTTGTTAACTCACAAATAACTTTATTCGCAATGATTTAGCTTAACTGAAACGGAAAAAAAACCCCCAAAAAACGCAAATAACAAAGGAAATTGACATTCTTCAAAATGTTTTTGGTGTTTCCTTTTTCAACATTTCGTGGTCTTGTTTTCAATACACATGCTGATCAATATGATTTTAAATGAATATATAATTAACAATTTCAATTGGTAAAAAGGAGTAGAATCAAGCCGCATCTTTAATATAACGGAATTCATTTCAAAAGATAATTTAGTCCCGATGATAAGTAGGTGGTTTCAGGATCTCTTACGCTCCATATGTACAATTTGTAGGGATTCTAGAATGTACGTTTAATGAGAGGAGTAATTATGTTCCCTTCTCTCAAACGTTCTCTGGTTATACTCTCTCTCTCTATCTCTCTATCTCTTTCCCCTTCACTATCGATAAACAAACCTTGATGACTCACAATCCACTTCCTTCAATTTACAAATAAAGCCGTCTTAAGGCAAAAGAACTTTCCATAGTACGATAGATTACATAAGACTGTGCAGTGTCAGAAAAACAAATTATCACTTAGCAGACCAGACAAAATGAGTAATGCTTGTCCAAATATGTAGACTTTGCCACAGAACTTTGCCACAGCTGATCATATATATATTTTTTTTCTTTCTCTTCTTCCTTTTTGCATTTTAATTTCTTAAATTTACATTGTCACAAATATGTGGCAGACGTGCCTTGTACTGATAAAGGTGTAGTTACATGTAGATACGAATACACTTGTTATGAGATCAATTAATTTAATGCAAAAAAAAAGTCTTACTTATTTACATTATACAGTCAGATAAATCAAAATGCAGCTGTTTCTCAACTGACGGTAAGAATGGAACTTTCATATTATTAAATAAAGAATGAAAACCTCCATTAGGCAGGCATTTCTGAAGCACTGCTTTATATTAAATGGATTATACATCTATCAACTGCAGTGTGGCGACAAACGGACCCAAAACACTTAGTCTATCTATCCCGGCCTCTCTCCCGAATATCGAACACATATGACACTTTAAACTTTGGCTCAATATACAATGTATGAACAGTGAGCCTTCCCCCCCCCCTCTCCCCCTTTTGCAAAAGTAATTCTCCTCCTAAACTAACATATATCACCCTCGTCATGTACCATCCTTCCCTCCCCCCGCCCCCCCCCCCCCAATGGAGTACCTAGCTGATCACCGACGGTTACAAACTTATAAGCTACAAGAATCTCAATAAACTAATTAAACTTTTATGTTACATTGTTCCTTCCTTTCTGACCGTACTATTTTGAAAGATATACTTTCATGTTATATTGTTCCTTTCTTTCTGACAGTACTATTTTGTTCTCGACCTCCCACCGATACCTCTTCGTACCCACTTTACCGAATAACTCTCCGACGTGTCCATCACCGTCTACTCACTAATCCCCCCCCCCACTCACACCACCACCCCTACGAGCGTTTCTTTCGCTAGTAAAAGAGGAAAGTGTAGTATTGACTATAACGAACAAGCGAAACATGACAATTTGTTTTTCGAATTAATAGAAATATTTAATTTTAAGGTTTCAACCGTGTGACAGGAATCACTCGAAGTACATAGCACAGCTGTTGTTTTACCGGTGAGAGCTCGTTAGTGTTGGTATCTAGGGCACGGATTTAGAAGTGGCACATTCCACCCCTAATGATGGCTCCATGCCATACACATTCATTACATAGTGCGAATGAATCGCTACACCACACGTGAGGATATGGACCTTTTGACAGATTTATGAAGCAAGTGGTAAGTTCATCTGGGTAAGATAAGCATACAAATGTCGAATACATGCCTTTACCGTGCTTATACTTTATGTGGCAGGAATCATATATTACGAACAGTTTAAAGTATTCTAGCGTTTGCTGGTTTGTTTTTATTTTTTAAATTTTTTTTTACATAAAGAATGTATAACATTACTCTTACACATGCTCATATCATATGACGTGATTTAAGTCAATAGTTTAAAACATGACCCTTGACCCTATATAGCCGAGCCGTTACTAATACAGTAAGCTAATACAATGGTAAAGTAGTTTATAGCTCAAATGTTATGTCACCATTTACACATAAATATAACTAAATGTTTTGAAAGACAACAAAATAATTGCATTTTTGGATATTATTAAATATTTCTTGTCTTCTTGAAGAGAAGAAATTAACATTAAATTATTATATAGCTGCAGCATTGACACTTCGATTTTAAAATTGTTTAATTATTGTACAAAATAGGTAATAACTTTTTTTTCCAAATTAACAAACGCAAAAACATTAATAAGCATTTCAATAAACCAGTTCCGCGAGAATTGGACAATGTTCCTGCACGCCTCAATCTTAATAATTAAATCTTAGACTTCATATCCCACCAGTTGCTCCTGAATAACGACTTCTATGTAAGTAGCCTATCTCATGATCTATCACTTCATATTCATAAACAATATTTCTTCAACTGTGCCCTCCTTTTTTTGTTTTACTGGTAAAATATCTGATTCATCACAAATTTTGATCCTTCATTTCTCGTTACACACAGAGAGAGTGATTGATTACCAGTGACCAATAACGTACGATTCTTCCATTGAAATCAAATCACAGCAATCTCTCATTTTATACATTACACAAGCTGCAGCGAGTATCTCCTATATACACGAAATGCGTGAAAGATACGTCTTCAGTTGACGTATTACACCTGACATTCAGTGGTAATCTGTCGTGATCTTTTTCCCCTGACATCACGAGATTGGACGGCAGGCACAAAGATGAACACATTACTTATTAGTCGCTGGTGATTAATACATTCTTATACGCTTTCGTAAAGCAATAAAAAAAAGTACATTGTGAAAGCAGCTAGCACCTTTTGGTTTGTAAAGAGTACGGTGAAGTGTTGCACAGGAATTCGATCATAAGCCCTTTGGGATATGTCGCACATGTTTGCGTCCATAACATTGTTGATTTGATGTGACAAGTTACTATGGCACATTGATACAGGCTAGTACACAGTGCTTATACTGAGAAGTGTGTTCCTATGTATATTACGTGGTAGGATCTATGCTACGGTGAAGCCTACACATAGCCATTTCTAATTTAAATTTTATCGGATACATTTGTACTCAACTTTTAAAGTTGATATCATTACACAAGGATATATCACACATACGCTAAGTTACACTAAATACCCACAGTAATGAATTTCTCTCCAAATGCTGAAAGCGTGAGTATTTACCAAAGTTCAAACATTTCTCTTGAAATATATTACTTTGTAGACACACACACACACACTCACACTAAAACAGAAAATGGGCGGTTTAACATTAAAGCATACTATATATATTATCATGAATATCAGACAATATGACAATAATTATACATTTGAGGTGAAAACGATGAAATTTTCAGAAAACACGACATTCACAAAATTTAATCAGATGCATGGTATCGCCACAAGAACAATAGGAAGCACCGAAGATGCAAACACGAACGTCACCTATAATCAAAGTACTGACTTTTGAGGGCACATCACGGCGCAATTATTGGCACAGCTTTTATCATGACAACAATAATCGATAGAAAGAGCTAAAAAAAAGAAAAAAAGAACGAGTATGTATAAGCTTATTGATCTGGAAGCGTGCAGGATAAAAACAAAACCAAATGACTCTGTTACATGTTATCAAAGTCTTATGAACAATTGAGCACTGTGTTATGTTATTTTTTAATTTTTTAAATTTTATTTAATAATTGTTTTTTTTTTAAATGATATTTAATGATCAAATCGAAACGACTTTAAGTAACAGCTGCTACTGATGGTGGCAATGAAGACTTGCAGACACAACCACTATTTATTTATTTTTTTTTGATTCCAGGATGACTGTATATTGCTACTCACGTGACTATAAGGTTAAGCGCGTTTGAATACTCTTTTGCAGGACACGTCGCCTTTAAGCAGGGTCATCACCATTTCTTCCCCGTCTATTTCCCTCGTTACGACGTGAGGCGGATCGCTGGGATTTTCTTCTGCAAATACTAACTTCGAATCGCTCTCTTGGCTGACCACTGTCATCTGTTTCTCTCCGTTTGGGACAAGATCTTCAAACGGCTGACCAATCACGAAGTCTTGCACGTGCGTCATGATGACAGGTACGTTCATCTTAATCACGAATGCGTTATCAGCAGGATTCTTGATCTCACAAGTCGGACTAGGCATGATCAGAGCAGCTTTGCGAATTGGTAGAGACACACCCAGCGCCACCATATAATCCTCGAAATTCTCGCTACGGTCGAGTTTCCATTTGCCAACTAGTTTAGCCATTTCTCTTCAACTATGATTTAATAACTGATCGTCTGCCAATGAAAAAGAAGTCCTCGTCTTGAAATAAACTCTTGATAGAGATTTTTTCTTGCAGCTTTTCTCAGCCTAAAACCAACGATCTTTCGAAAAAAGAATGTTTTGTTCTTGTCGCAGTATAGATGGAACACAGAAACGAATGTTAATTGATATCAGACTTTTCGTCGTCTTTTAATAAAGTTAAGAAAGTTGATTTCTTTCCACCTTGACCCAACAATTTGGATAACTTTCTTGAAAGTAAATTAATAAAGTCACACGATTAACACCTTCAAAACCTCATCGATCAAATCTGAACTTTGTTGCCTTCGATGAAGAGCACTCTCTTTTTTTTTGTTGGCAAATTGTTTACAATTTCTTTTGCACAAAGGCTAAAAAATAAACCTTTGATTCTCTTCTTCTAAGTAACCGCAACCAAAAACGACTTGTAATAATTTTCACTGTAAATTTCACAATACAATTCTTAATAATCTCTGGTTGTTAATACCTGCTCTAACGTTTGTTGGTCTCGCTAAATCGGCGAGAGCGGAGAATTTATAACCGAAGATGCCTTTCGACTCTTCGCAGATTGCGCATGGCTGAACTACTTTCTGTTTTTTTTTTCTTTTCCGGGAGAGACCGGCGGGCTGGTGATTTATCTAAAGAAGAGAGCGGTTGATCAAGGATGCTTTAGACTTAGATGACAAAATTTATATCGAAAGTTCAACAAAAATGCTGCCCTCCATCTCAATTGCAAAGCATTTCAAAGAGAAACAGACAGAGAGTTGGAGAGAGGGAAGGAGAGGTAGAAGAAAAGGATAGGTATGAGAAGAGGAGGCAACGATGGAAAGATGCATGGAGAGAGATGAGAAGAGGATACAGTATATGTATAGTATGTATTTCATCATTGAGAAGAAGTTCATAGTTATAGGACACTAAGGACATAGTTTATAGTACCTGCCATTTATTGCTTTCTGATGATTACATTTGTTCGAGTGAGAGCATGGTTTAGGGAGAAGCACAGATGGGTGGGAAGGAGATGGAGAGAGATGACGAGGGGAGGGGGAGAATACATTGTTGTGTGTGTCATCATTGGCAAGATGTTGATCGTTTATATTATACAGGGTATTAGTGTATAGTTTCATGTCTATTGAACGATCTACTGACGCATTGCCCGTTGCGATTGTAGTGTAGTTTCGGTGGCCAACAAGTATATAAAACTAAAGAACTAGAAGTTCGCTGGTATAGACAGACTCTGTTTTATGACTTTAAGTCGAGCGAAAGAGAGTTTGGAAAGAGGAGGGGAGGGATGCAGAGATGGAGAGATTGAGGCAGATGAGAAGACGAGTATTAGGGAATCTAATCATTGAGATGACTTTGACAGTTGGCGAGGTGTATTGTGGTGCAGGGCGATAGCTGAGTGGCTAATGTTATAGGTCCAATCGTAGCTTATGTGAGACGTTTGTAAACTACAGTGTAACATTATACTGAACATAGCCATACCATGTTAAAGGTTACACACTCTATATGCAATAATTAAAGTTATACATATAATTGTATGTAATAACCCGTAACCTGTATGTAACTGAGGGGTCTGTTACGATACTATTACTGTGCTCTCATTGTACCCCGTGGTCTTAATTGGTATCTGGTGGTAGAAAGGTGTATAACACCAACACCACCCCTTGCCCCTTATCCACCTCGACGTGTCAAAACGGAAGTTGTTAATCTTTTTTAAAGATAAATTATAGTTTATAAGTTATTGTCACAGGTATATATGATCAAATTTTTCTCCTCTTCCGGGGAGGAATCCACTGTTCCCCAACCCAACTCCACCCCCACCCCCACCCCCAGTATCATGATTCTACTATATACACATATATCTTAAGTTGTTTGTGCAGCACCGTACTTTTATTCACGGGCACTATTTTTGTGGTCCCCTCCCCTTATGTTCTGTGCATTACCTTCCGATGAATACTTGTTTAATATCACAACCGCAGGATCTTCGAGAAACGTTATTTTCTTTTATGTTGTAAATATCCGATGAACTTGACACAGCTGAGCAGATGTGTACATAAATTAACATGGTTATAGGCCTTAACGCTTAAATAAAGCAGATCGTTGCCTCAATCATAAGATCATTTTTCTCGTAAATATTTCAATCATTTTCTGGCAGAGTATAGAGTGTAGTATAAGAACATCTATTCTTTTCTATTTCTTCCATGTCGGGCAAGCAATCTATATACTCAGTCCATATATTAAGAGGCTGTTATCTGTGTGTGTGTTTATATTTGTATATCGTAGCTATGTGTTTGTTCCGATATAGAGATATAGCGATCGCCAAAAAATATGGAAACCAACGATACTGAACATAACGCATTCTCCAGATGTGAATGAATAACAGAACATTCTCTGTTGTATCCGCAGGTCACATGTCATAATATTTTGATGTCAGGAAAGATGTTAAAAATGTTAAAAACATTAAACACATTTTTGACATTTTCCTTACTCTATTTTCCCCTTCCTTCGGTCTCCTGTTTATAGGACGCTGACATAAATGAGTTTGACAGTGCATAGAGAGAGTCAAAAGGATTCATACAGATTTATCCTTGAACTTCTCTGAGTGAGTTTATATGTGATGATTATGAAAATTCAATTACTTCGAGACTTAAACTGATGACGTGCACGTACTAGTATTGTGTGTACTGTCATCCATCGTGATCTCTATCAGATTGATTAAAGTTTAAAGAATCATAACAAGTGAGTCCTTTTATTTCTTTAATAATATACTTATCTATATTGCACCACGTGTGTGTCCTATCTGGCATAAACTTCTTTAAAGCATTGCGTTATCTGCTGTTGTATTGTTTTGTTTTATTTTGTTTTATTTTTGCAGTCTTTCAAATAATGTGATATTCAGTGATACTGAGATTAAGATCACTGCCGTGGATTCATCAAAAGCTTGAACTTACATTAATTAAGTGTATTTAAATTTTCAACTTATATGTTCCTATTTCGTGTCATTCGATTACTTGTCAAAACAAATATATCGAAATGTGAATATGGCTACTTGGCCTACAGCAAACAACACTCACTTTCAAATGCATATGTACACGACATTAACCAGGAAACCCAAAATCCATTGCAATATCATTCGAAGCCACAAGAACCATTCCATTATAGTTATGTAAATACGAACCATGCGTGAGCAGTCAGCAATGCAATATCATTGCGTAGCCTTTCGTAAAACTTTTAAAAAAAATACGTAACTGAATTTTCACGTTACAGTACGTTTTTGTTTTATTAATGCATTCATTCATATATGTCTTCTAATTGGAGATCACAAAGTTTTTGTTTCAATATATGTTGCTCTTTCTCATGAAGATTACGGTAAAGAGAAAAAAGTATGTCAATGACTGATTGAAAGGAAAGCGTGGTATAACCGAAGTAGTACGAGACCTTGACATCAAACAGAACGGTGAAGTTATATTATGAATATATTGCTTTAAGATATGAGAACGTGACCACAATCCTTCGAACGAGTCAAAACCACTTTATATTTATTAGAAGGTTCTTTTCCTGCAGCGATGAAAGTTATTAATGAATTTTAGTTAGCACCCGTGACTTTCTCCTTACTGAGGAAATGAAGTAGGAGGATGCACCCTCATGATGGTAAGAGCTTTGACCTTGGAACCAACGATTCCAAAAAAAATGACTGGTTCATCTCGTGACGATGATGCCAGAATTTGATGACGACGTATGCTAGACATAACGGTAGGAAGGGTTCATTGCTCAGCGTATATTATACGTCTTACAATATACGATAAAAGTTCTGAAATTGAATTATATTATTACCTGATTCCCAACCTCTTTGCGGTGGAATTTGGGTCTAGAGGCTTGATTGTTATACATGCTACTTGATTACAGATATCATTTATTACGTTAGTTAATCACAAATTCATGTTTTATATGTTAGAGCAGCTCATAGGGGGCTTGGAACACCAGTTTTTCCCAAGTCATAAAAGTACTCAAAATCAGATCATATTTGATCAAATTAAGGCATAATTAACACTAGTTAGTATTTAATGGTACCATTCAATTGTATTATTATTTCATAGCACAGACACATTTTCATAGTGGTATGTATCATAAGCAGGGGCAGAATGACGGTGATATGAGCCTCCCGCAAATCTGTCATTACGCCCCCCCCCCACCCAGACCAACGGCATAGCCGGCAATGAAACGTTAAGGGTGATCCCCCTCCCCCATCCCCACCTCTCTCCTAAGACAAAGTGTCGATATTTAGCCACTACTGAGTACAACATAACTTGATCTTGTAGGTCCACGATATTGAAACAAGATTAAACGCATGGAGCTTAGAACATATATCGGATTTAAGTAGAAGGCTATGAAAGCTATATAGTGGGCCCCTATTTTCATGGACTGCCCGGTTGTCCTATTTCCGGTCAGTCCGGCCCTGATTTTATAAAAAACAAACACCAAATCGGAAACGTTTCAAACATTTGGAATGTTTCTTAAGTATTTGAAATACGTCTTATCTATATAGTTAAATCATTCAATAGTTTAAGCATTGAACAAAGATTAAACAACATCGGAATTCATCACCACAAAATGCTACTTAATGTAAAAGAATTTTGGTAATAGAAGTGAGCAATGAAAAGAAAACAGCTTTTTTAAAGTAGAATTTGCAAATTTACTATTTAATTAAAATGTAGACTAGGTTAAAATACCAGACCGCCGAACCGGCGTTGCCCACACCTCGATATAGTCTCCATATATATATATCGCCCTATATTTTAAGATAGCCTATGGATGATACATTTTCAGACAGGGCGCCTCCACACTTGTAACCTATATTAACGTTGTTGTGCTCGTCCTATATTTAAATATACATGTTAATAAGGACAGACAAGTGTAAACAAGTGGATTTTTTCTTCCAATGATGTATGTAGGTCTACGCCCTCATTTTTGAAAAGAAAAACCACGACCCAAAAAAAATACCAAGAAAAAATAATTGATTATCAAATCTGTTTTTTGGTTATTGTTATATCTATATAAGTAGTTGTTGAGCAATCATATGAACTACATAAAGTTGTACCGATAAATAGGTTGACTAGATTAGTTTATCGAGATTTGCTTGTGTAAACACGATTGTCCCTTTGTGTACCCTACAAAAGAAGTACGCGTTTCATTTGAACAATTAAGGCATGTATGCGTAACCGCATTGTATTCAATTTTCGGCGACACAGAAAACACGATTAACCACGGGTTTATTTTTTTTCTTTTCTTTTTCTAGAATAAAACTTTAGGCTACTACGGTATAGAGCCTGTATATATAGTGTATTTAGGCCATAGTTAATTATAATGATAATAACCCCATAGGGATCCACGGCGAACAATCACACGTAGACGTTAGCACCAAACTCCAGTTTTGCTCCCATGCCTGCCAAATAGGCTAATCATTTTAGTTTGAAAAATAGGAGGTTGAATTTTCTAAACCCTCGTGACCCCATTAGCTGAATTCATTCTCAAAATATTCTATAATAATCTTCTTCACAAATACTGCGATATAACTGTACAGTCAACACATACAGACCCAATACAAATGATTGCTATTGTATATAACATATGTATAGTTCTCTTATTTTGAACTACCACCATATGTATAGTTACTCCTGTTGGCGTTCAATAGAAATCGGTAAGTTAAAGAAGAATGGATTCATATTCACATCGCTCTACGAACCCTCAGTTATTCTTTCTTTTGCCACTGAGGCAGCTTTGTTCTATAGTCGTACATGCCCCTACCCCATCCCCTCAAAATGTACCATTTTGACGTCTAAACTTGTTTTATTAGTGGGGAGGGGGAATGACCACAGATCCCCCTACACGGAAGTCGCGTTCAACGACCCCACAACCACACCCCTCTTTCATGACCATGTTTTGATCCGCGTATACAATCCGTCCATAAAGGTTAATACCCCTGCCAAAATCAGTCGGGATAAATGAGGTAAATTGCCCCCTGTACCTTTGAAATCCTGTACACGCCCTGTACACGTCCCTTCCCTTCCCTGCCGCTACTCCTCTCTCTATAATAGCACGTGCCTTTCTCATATCTCCGATGAATCGAACGGATTTTTTTTAATTGACACTAGCGTTTTCTAGATTTACAAATATGACCGTTTATCGACGTTCAAGGTCCCAAAGGGGAAAAATATACTTCCTGTTACATGGTATGAAATATTATTCCATTGTTCAGGGATTTTTAAAGTCCCTTGTACTCTGTTCGATCGTCAATGGAACACAGGCTTAAACAAACCCAAATGATTCTATTCATTTTACAAATCCATGGAGAGGAAAAAAACAGTCCTGAGAGACAAATCTATTGTGCAATTCTGAATCAACCTTGGACATTGACCTCCTATACCCTTGTATTGCACTGTTTGCCTAAAAGTTTATTAACATCCCCCTATGATGTATGACGTGGACTTCCCTCCTACAGAGGGAGTATGCGACACGTACCGCAGAGCACAGCGTAGCATCTAACGCGTTCAAGTTCACAAGTTTGGAAACTCGACGAGGAATTTTATTTTAGTAGATGACTTCTTTTGGTGGTTCTTTATCCCTCGGCTGTTTGAGGAGGATACTGTGCGTCACTATCATGTCTCCTTTATGTGTTTATGTTGCGCGTTGCCTCAATGCCATTGTACACGGGAAGACATTTAGTCATTTTCCCCGACAGAACATGGACTAACCACATATGATAGTATATATGGCTGACACATACCTCTCTCTTTTGTTTGTTCTTCTAATCTGTTCATTTGATAAACATCATTTTTTACCCATTTTTTCCATACTGTTCTTCATTTTCCGCTTTTAAAAGCACTCGTACTGACAGTATGAGCAGCATAACTATCACGTTTCTCTCAGATTAATTTTTGGAACTGTTCATACTGTCAGTATGAGTGCTTTGAAGCATGATACAGGAGGACAGTATAGAGTGGTATTAGCATTATAAAATTATATCCAGCTGGCTGTGTTAATACTGAAGCAAGGTGACTATGCTGATCAATCCCTTACTAGTGTTGCCATATCCATTTAGATTTAGAATTTAGATTTAGAATGTATAAACACTGACCGTGAGATAACATTTTCTGTAGTCTCAAACACTAATAAAACGTATATGATAAGG
>JAIPMN010022517.1:0-12048 GCA_020650975.1 Apostichopus californicus
TAAATATAAACACTTGCTTGAACCTGGGCTAACTATGTCAACTTTTTTAAAGCTAAAGTGTGCACTAAGCTTGCATTGTTTTAGTAGCCGTAATGAAATGTAACATGCTACCTAGAAGGTAGAGTGCGAGTTAACTTCTACATAAAAATGGTAGATTTCATGGTACAACATCCTCGCTCTCATGAATGGTCCTGATTAATCAATGAATAAAAAATTCACTAATAAAAATAATAATAATAATAATAATAAATGAGTTCTTAATATAGCGCCAAATACCAAAAGGCCTCTAGGCATTTTACGAAACCTAAAACAAATAAACAAATAAAAAGACAGAGAAATCAAAGGAATAAAAAGTCTAGAAAACACATAAACGAAAATTAAACAGTATGTAAAATACGAACACAAATATCTAAAAACACGAGAAGACTATAAAACAGACCAAAACCTATAAAACACAAAACAATGGATAAGCACATAAAATAGAGTTGTACAACTAATCACAACTTTTCAACATAGTATTTTCATGACAAGAAGTACTATCATCAATTTCCGTGTTAATGACAAAACTCACGTAAAGCTTAATTAGCCGAGCTCTACTGATGGCTCAGGACCATCAGGACTAAAATCAAATTTGTTCTGATTATAAAACAAAAAGTTTGCCATACAACATGACAAAATTATGTATTACTTACTAAATCTTATATATATCTTACTAAATTGTATCAATATGGAGGATGGAACTTTCTGTTTTTCCTCGTGTTTGCTCTATATTTATCATCAGAAACTTGTTTAGAATACTGACCTCTTTCATTTGGGTGAGCATGCCCAGTACAATGAGTTCACCAATCTTTGCAGTGCTACCCAGCAGAAACTCCACCGACTTTAACTGGATAGAGACAAATATAACGTGAATTTGTGTGAGTGTCCAGATTACAACAGGAACAAAAGCTTGCATAGGTACTGTAAATTCATAAAAAAACATTGGGGGCCTGAGATCCAGCAAGGATCAAAATTTCAGGCCCTCTAAATATTTATAGAGATAATAGGTTATACTGAAAACAAAAATATTAATAAGCAAGTTATCAACAGCAAATGATGGGTTCAAAGCGAGGAATGATTTAGCCGCAATTTACCTACAGGAGCTTCTCCAAGAATACAGACCTAGCAGGGTGCTTCAGCTCCACAGCCCTGAAACAGTCTACCCTTACATCTGAAAACAATCCAACATGTGTCAACTTTCCAGAAAGAACTCAAGACATTCTTATTCATGAATGCGTATCCATTTGTTTGATAACTGTTGTGTCCATTTTGTGTACTTTGCTCCTGCAGCGCTTCTGAGCAGTTTTTTTTTAACTGGATAAAAGAGCTTTACAAATGCATATTATTCTTATTATTATTATGCAATTTTGAAGAGCACAGGAATGATTAGCTGGGTTAAAACCCCATCAAATTCAAGTCCTGTGCTCAAACAACTGGCTTATCCAGTCGCAAATTGTTGGCTATATATGTGTAGGCGATTTCTGCCAGTGTGGAATATTTTTGTTTTCTCTGCAAGTCTCGTAGTCACTAACCTGAAACTTTGTTGTTTTCGAGTCAAGTGTACTTCCTTGGACTGGTGGTGTGAATAGATTGTGTCTGGATGTCCTTTGATGAAGAAGTGTGTAACGGTCTAAGAACAAAGCTGTTTTGACATCTGCATTACCATGGAGATTCACAGGTGTTGAATCCCTAGACATGAAAAATAAAACAATCAAAATATATACTCCAAATTGCTATAATTGTCATTAGACCATCTCCAACTACCAGAAATCTAGAATCTGTGAAATTTGATCAATCCATCAGAAAGTCAGCCCAAGTGACCTCAATTTGGCGATCTGTGAACTCCATCTTCATAACCTTACTCAGATGTCACCAAGCAATTTGGGCTCTCTTCACATCCAAACTTCACTACACAAACTCTCATCTTCAATGGAATGACTGCTGATGACTCCAAACGACTTCATCATCTACAGAACCTGTCCACCAAGTTGATCTTAAAAGCCTGCAAATATGCTCATGCAACACCAATGCTCAAAGAACTTCACTGGCTTTCCATCTCTGACCGCATTGATTTTGAAATCCTAACTCTGGTCTACAAGTGTTTCCCGGACTCTGCTCCTAAATATCTCATTGAACTCTTTGTTCCATATTCTCCTAACAGGAGCATTCGCTCAAGTTTCGACAGCCGGCTGCCATCTGTTCTTAACACCCATACTACTGCTGGATGTAAAGGATTTTATTATGCAGCTGTTTCATGATTATGGACCACTCTCATTTGATCCGCCATGCTCAGCCACTCGCTGCATTCAATACTGCACTTAAAACATATCTTCTCAATTGTTCTTTCATGAAAATGTAGTTCTAAAGAAGGGTACAATATCAAGAAATCATTGGTGATTCCTGTTACTTTGATCTGTATTAAAAATAAGCAATGAACATAACTGAAAGAAAACAATACTGAAGAGGTCAGCAGTAATGGATGTTATCATAATAAGTCACCTTAAAAACTTTTTCTGCTCTTGATTAAAGGTGAACCTTGGAAGAGAGAATGAGCTAATGATGTTGAAAACGTTATCATTCTCATCATCGTCTCCCTGCTTGCACTCCTCGACTGCTGCCTCAATCAAATCCTTCTTGAGAAGAGCACTGGTCACTGATATGAAGAAAATTTTATTAAATATATAATAATATTAATCAAATTAAAATTATATCACAAAAAAAATAAATAGCAACTAGAACAAAGACGAACAACACGGTACTGTTAGCAACTCTAGGGGAACAGCACCAGTGTAATTCTTTCACAAAAGGGCACAACTTGAATCAAAATAATATGGGGAATGAAAGAACCAACACTAAAACTCAATCATCTCTGGATTATTAAATTGCACACACCAGAGAAACTTAAGCAGCTGGCCTGCCACTATAATTTGGTGATACCTACTGTTGCCAAACTCATACCATTGTAACAAGCTTACACTCAAGTACTGGGGTTTAAATATTGATACATAAACAATTTGTAAAATATTTTGTGACATAAAATGAGTAATGTTACTGCCCAATTACAAAGCTGACATTACATGGCTGTTTTCTGACTGTTTCTACGATCCGCTCTAACCAGTCTTCCTGCTCTCTCTCATTCAGTGTGGATAGAATCTCTGACAAATACTTGGTTGCATCGCTGTGAGGGAGAAGCAAAGAACATGATCATGCATCCATGCTTCTGAATTGTACAGAGCTTACTTCTAATGGGATACATCTTCAGATTGACTCAAAGAGCTGAAATTATACATTTTTTTTTTTTCATAAATGAATTTGAGTTTAATATTTTAATACAGAAATAGTTTGTAGGGCAGTCATCACCATAATATAATAATCATTAAAAATAAAAGGCAAAGAAGATAAATAAAAACATGGTATGACTTAAATAGATAAACAAATGAAAGGAAACTACAAATGTTTGATTGCCAATGCAAAAGTACCTTATTTAATTTACTTTGTTAAGAGTTTTTCCCTCTAAAGGTATGTTTCTCAATCTATTTCATTTTATGCTCAATCCTATCATGAACAAAAACAAGTTTTTAGACAACTGAACAAACTGAAATGATGCATCGCAATACCAGGTATGTTTGTAAAATATATAAGTCAGTGTTTTTGGACAAAGGTCAACATTATATGAAATTCATTATAAAGTAGGCATTAGGTAACGCAGAGAGTGGTGATGTTATCACAAACAAGTAACAGTTGCACCTAGGCCTACAAGTGGCACAGTATTTTATTCCTTTTCTGTTTCACTAGCCTTAATAAAAAATTTACATGTTGACTATGCCTGGATCTTGATGTTAGGCTTAGTGGGGTACAGCACAGTACCTCGCTGTACCAACTTCACACATGAACAGTAACTCAAAAAAGGTAGGCTTGTACTAGGTTACACTAGATAGTATTAAGTACTGCCTACTGTGATTGAGCACCTTTGCTTCTGGTTGGCAGGGAAGGAGGGCGAGAGGTCAGCAATTGATCATCAGATTCAGAGTGACTGAGTGAGGATATAGCTGATGTTTCTGTTTGTTCATCCAAAAACTGGACTAGTGAGACTATCCTAACATTAGGGCACTAACACAGTAACAGTAATAGCCTTCATATTTCGGTGATGCTTTGTTCAATTTTGGGCTAGGCTTACACAAATAGTCATTTTAGGCCTATGTGCTTAACACTATACTAGTAATAGTAACATTATCACGGGCCTTTCGACAAAGTGCAGGTGAGTATGATGTATCAATTTCGATCTTTTCCTACCTTCGAAGCGATAGACCGTGCATCTTGAAACATGATATAACTGAAGACTTCACCCTGACCGACATGATTCGTTTTATTAAGTGATACGGGTAATAAATGCTATTATTTCAAATTGTGTCTTTCAACTACGCACTTAATTTCATTATTTCCCGCGACAACTATGTCCGCACAATAATTATGTTGTGGTCTTTGGAACGCCAAACTCTATAGCCCTTTATCTGGTCCATGGAGCTATCTGTTTATAGCTCCATGTCTGGTCAAAGCCTCCTAACGTATGTTGTGAAATGTCGCTTTATATATAATGTGACGTCGAGTCACTAGCTATAGATAAGAAAATTGGGATTGTTCCGCTTTTGCAAAGGAAAGAGGGCAAACTCTTTTTTTCCGGGTCTTTTTAATGTTATAATGAATCACAGTTTGAACGACACACAAACTAAATAACAGTACAACATGCAGGTGGCATCACTACACATGACCGTTTCGTAACAGTATAATTATTTTCAACACCCAAACGTTTTTATAAACCTGTTTATGACCTTCATTTTTGTGGATGATACCAAATGCTGCATACTGTAACAGCCCAGTTATCAAGGGCGTAAAAACACTATAGACTACAGGGGTTAGTTAAGTTAATCACTTTGGCTTAATTAATGATCTTTGACCTACAAAAATTCTGCTAAAAAGACAAATATTAGGACATTTGACACAGGCTGTAAAAAGCCGTTATACCTTCATTTGGTATGCAGCTCACTTTAAAATCCTCTTCAAAGAATAATTAACTCTTCCTTACCCTGCCCCTCCCCTGGATGCAGTATCCTACTTTACAATCAACGAAATATGGTAACCCCAGCGGGAGACTGCGACTGCTGTAGGCCTATTCCTCGGACGAGTGCGGTACAATAAATCGAAAATATATGTTAGTATGTCAGTTAAGGTATATCCTGCCTTATAAATATGGGGGAGATTGGGTCTCATTTATTTAAAAAAGAGGAGTTCCGCCCACTTGATAATGTTAGAAAATTTACAAGGGAAGGTCATTGAAGTACGTTCCTTCTAACTTTGAGTTTTATTATATCGAAAGCACAAGCGGTAAAAATGCATTGAATTAGACTTAACAGATGAAAAAGCCAAAGAATAATTGCAGTCAGAAAATAATCGAAATTTAAAGTAAAATAAAATCCGGAGATAAAATAGTCGAACTAGTTCTATTTAGGCCCAAGTGACAGCTACAAACTACAAGGGGATTATATATCCTTTGCATACAAACCCACTAGTTTCTGATACTTTCCGTATATTCCGTATATTCATTATACTGAGTTGGTATAATTCATTCTACTGCTATCGACGTATCTTCATCTACATGTTCAATTTCTTGACCTTTTATTTCTCCTGTAGAAGGCGATTTGTCAGTTTACTTGGTAGATTCCAATAATGCGGCGATATGACGCTGAGAGTCGACGATTTCCATATTTCCCTTAAACACATCAAAATTTGGGCGGAGTTATGAAG
Source organism: Apostichopus californicus (assembly GCA_020650975.1). NCBI lineage: Eukaryota > Metazoa > Echinodermata > Holothuroidea > Aspidochirotida > Stichopodidae > Apostichopus > Apostichopus californicus. The sequence continues at coordinate 5,842 of JAIPMN010022517.1, forward strand.
CAATAATTTTTAATAAATCAGATGAAATGAAAAAAATGGAAATGATTATATCTTGTTTGAGGAACCAGACTAGTAGGAAATTGCTCCACGTGAAGGAGAGAGAGAGGGGGGGGGGGCAATGTTCACGGGGATCGGGCTAGGTCCAGTTTGTGTGCTACAAATCTCCTTATAAACAAAAACAGCTAAATGCAGTAATTCTCCCGTGACAGGGATTGGAACGCTCGAAATGGTATAGGCTTATACTGAATTCGCTTATGCACAGTCAATGCATTCAATTAATTATTGTTCGTTATATGGCAAAGCACTATTCTGAATGGGTCTATGCTGGCCAATCGACGGTGCAATGACGAGTTTGGCATCATACATGACTAGTTTGAATTACTAGTTCAAAACCATTCCTCATATGAAGTTGATATACTGAAAGATTAAAATACCTCAAGGCCCTGGCATCCCATATAATTGGCTACTAAATTATCAAGTATTTTTATTTATTTTATTTTTCTAAATGTTGAGGAAGTACGTAGTGCTGCATTCGGTGTAAAAAATGGGGGAAATGTTTTAATTGTGTCCTTTAAGCAGTCTTAGTTTAAATCATCAAATGAATTTCATGTCTGAAGATAACGTACACTGAGACCAATGGTGATCTTCAGAAACTCCCTAAACCAACAGAGGGGCGTTGTCATATCGTTCCTGTCTAGTTCCGCGAAACTTGCAAACCGCAGTCTCTGAAATCATTGGCAAATTCCGTTGAGAAACCTCCGACGGAAACTTCTGGTCAAGCTATCTGCACATCCCTTTTCACACATATAAAGTGTGACATATTCGAGCTATCATATGGGATAAACCACTCAAAACTAGCACATTTAAACAACGAAATGTTGCCCACCGTTCGTTTTGGCAACCAACTAGAAAGCTTCTTTGAGATAATTTTATTTTCACAACTAATACAAAGATCGAAATATGTTACAGTTTTTTTGTGTTACATTTATTTCAAGGTATACCTTATAATATGATATGAATACTTTCTTGCAAGCATTGTCACGAGATGAGAATGACTTTGCTAATTTACGTTTCTGCCCAACACAGCTTACTTTTATTACCGTCATTCAGTGACTAGCATAATTTATATTTCAGTCTTCAATCTAGAAATTACGTGTCTGGACTCGGATGCTTTGTTCGTCACGGTAAAGGAAGAGAAATACCTTCTTTTTGTACAACATCTTTTCAGTGCGAAGGGTGGGTGGGGTCGCTTTCATGATGAAAAAGAAAAAAACAGGTAGCTAACAGTTTCTTTTTGCTTTTCTTTTCTTTTATTCATAATGAAATGTACTTTTGTCCAGTTGCTAATCCCATGCTGTTAGCAAGGACTAATTACTTATCATTGAAATTTGCCTCAACAACTTGTCACCGACCAAGTTAATGGGAGTGAAGCTACTGACATAGAGACATATGTAGAGAGGGCGATAATGCGAACGGATATGTTATCCGTTCCAAGAAAGTAAAGACAGGTAAAGACAATTAACGGACTGTATACTTAGACTTCACAACTCCACAGCACACCCTGCACAGACCTTAACTTGATCACCCATAGGATCCAAACAGCGGTATTGAGCTTGTTGAACTGCAATGTGAACTTACCAAGTTTGTTTTTGAATAACTATTTTATATTTTATTGTCAGTTTATGATAACACTGTATCTAAAAGAATTGAGTGTTCAGCTACTTTTGTAACAAGTTAACTGGTTAATTGATAACATCCCATAAAATATGATGACTTTCATTCTCCGAGCTTTCGGCTACCACTCAACATCTAGCCAATATGCAACAATAAGCAATATCATTTTCGCAACTGGTAAATGTTCTTGAACGAATTTATTACGGTTAACGATAATTTATTCACATGTTAAGGAATAAAAATCTGCGTTGCACCAACTAATTCTGCATTATAACAATCCCATAACTACCAACTTATGATATTATTATCAGATAATGACTTGAATGGTCAATTACCTTACACGAAGGAAAGTTATAAACTTATATTTTATTTCCACAAATAATCACCAACGCATGATATATATCTTTTTTATATATGATATGGACTTGAACCGACCATTGCATGCATGCATATACATTATACATTGCATGTATATACATTACATGAATGTACATTATATTCGGGGTTATTCATGCACAAATAATCACTGACATATATCATTACAAAAGTGAAACTTGAACCACCGATTGCAGGAATGGACTTTATAAACAAGTATTCTTCGTGCACAAATAATCAAAGTATTTAATAATATATAATACCTTTCAAGACATGGATACAAGCGTGCACGATACCTAACCACCAGCATAAAGTAGAATGGAACAATTCGAAAGAATCAAGGATAAAAGGCTTCTCAATTTGATGATTTAACTATTCACAGGATTAAAACTTAAAAGGTAGAACGTGATAATATTGCTACTTTATGTACAATTTAAATATCTCAACTAACCAATTTTGTTAAAACAACGGTACACAATCGTGCATTCCTGAACAATATGACTCTCCGGTTTATTCTCAGACACTGGGGAAGGTTCTTTTAGACAATAAGATATATAAAGGCGGAATCATGCATTTGATAATGGTAGCCAAAATTGATTGATGAACGTTTGAGCATTATAGAGACTATTGGTTCATTTCCTAAATATTTTAGCGAATCCTGATTACTTTTAGATTCCTCATTGCTGCAAAAAATGTTAGACAAACCCTTACTATAAATCAGCATTAAACATCCAAACTTAGTTTAATTTGTCATTCACTACGGCTTCTTCAAAACTGCTCAAGAAAGAAGCAACCGGGAACTAAAAACCATTATACGCCTCAACACACACAACAATGGGCTCAACAGAGATCTCTCCTTTATGAGTATACACGCTAAGTTAAATCCCAATAAGGTCTAGTTTATTTGATGTGTTGATATTATTTCATTTACAATTGCATGATTGACAACATTTGTTTCATTTAGAGCGAATTCGTAATTAAATTAAAGACAGAAATGATTTGTCTATTTGTAGATGCTTCCACCAGTAACGAAAATCTCTTGCTGATACATTTGTGTACATGAAAGAGGTATCAAACAATTGGATAATGCTTACAACAGACAATTAAACACAATATATTATTGTTTAAAACATGTGCTTCAATTGAATATTTTCAAGTGAGAGAGATACACTTGGGATATGTAGAATAACAACGCAAAAAAGATAACATGTTACACTGTTATATTCATGATACGTTTGAGTTTTTACTTTCTACATTAATTCGTGACCATGACATCAATAAAGTATGTGCTTATTTGGAATCGTTAAATCTTACTACTTAAACTGAGGTTCATTCCTTGTAGGTACCATCACAAATGATGGAGTAAAATATGAATATTTGGACTACCATAGCTTCAATTTTTTTTTAAACGTAAACTGCATATCAGTAAAAGGAATGCTCAGCTTTTTGTTCACATTTAACATCAATTCACATTTGATTATATTTAGCGATAATCCTAGTTATATTGAAAGCTGAAATCGTAACGTTTGTTTTATAGTTGTCAGTGTTCTTAACCACACAATTTTAAAAGAAAGTCACGGACGTAAATTAACATGTATGTTAAAAATAAAGATCAAAGTTTAATGATCAAAGTCAAGTGTGATGCAAAAGTATACTAAATAGATTTCTAAATTTGCTTTGATAAAAATTTCTGGTATCATCTCCATTTAATTCATGGACGAATGAAAAATGGCTTGTAGGTTCCAGGCACAGGCTCTGCAAACTGAAAGAAATGGATGATAATACATTTAAAGTTAAATTCTAACATCAATTCTGGCATATTCTTTGGGGGACTTTTGCCATTCAAGATCAATATGGTAGATCCTCTCTAAAAAATAAGGTCGAAGCACTGTAGACAGTGAAAGAATCCGTCTCTATATATTATTTTGTAAGTAGGTTGCCAATAGAATGCTAGGGCACAAATTGTTGATTCTTTGGACGTTTTAGACAATTGGTCAACAAATTTGTCATATGGTAATGCAACTAATTAAATAATAATAATAAATAAGATATAATCAAAATTAAATGAGGGGATGCAAACCTAGTCCATTCGCACATATCGTTCAAGGTCGATCAAGTAACATAAACATTCAACTAGTTGGCTACACTATTTAACTCATCGAAATCGTTCGATTAGAGAGCTGATCAGGCTACACCATATATATCAAAACAGTACAATTTGGACGGCAGACTATAATATAGCAGTCATGTGCAGTAAGTATACAGGATGAATGTGCAGTTGTTTTGTGGAGTCAGGTTAAAGACTGTAAAGCTTAATAGAAGGTCAATGATACATCGAAATGTTAAACAAATAAAAACAGCAGTTACCCTCTTGGTATAGTCATCCTGACAAGCCAGTCGGATTCTCTCGGCACAAGCTGGACTGTCAAGTCTGAAGGTACCAGTCAGACCTGCATCTGATCTGGCCGAGGAAATGGCATCCTTGATGGCAAAGAAAATGGAGGCTGAAAGGAAGAGGGGCGGCTCTCCTATAGCCTAGTGGGAAAAGATATATAGGAAGAATCGAATTTAGTATATGCAACCGCTTAAAGTAGTTGACATAAAAGGGTGTTTAAATTAGAATGTTTACAGAATGCAACACCCATCTGACCTCTTTCATGAGTTGAACAAGCTGCTGTTCCTACTTTATCCGAGACATCTAAATATGAGCAACCCTTGGCTGTTAGTGTTGTAGACTTTGGGAAATTTACAAGGAAATGCAGAGGCAGCACTAAAAACTGTCATTCCCTTTCTTTTCAGTTCAAGGGTCAGTCCGTAGAAGTGAATGTATTGAATATCCTATTGTTTAGTGTTAAAGTTAATCTGCATTCTCCCACCCCCACCCTCCTCCTGAAACTTTGGCATGTTAATAAGATGTTAAACATTTATTAATAAATAATTTTTGATAATTTTGAAAATGAAGTACTATTGTTTGACTGTCTAGTAAATCTGTGGAGTATATATACTGATGAGCATTAAATATAATAGCTACAGACAACACTTGACTAATTATAATTGTTCCCATGTAGCTAACACTAATTGCGTTTTCCACTGACGAAACCACCTTTAATTTGCCTTCGTGTTCTTTGTTGATTAATCACACAACAATATATTTAATAATTACCTTTGAAGAGCAGACAGTTCGACGATTAGGAGCTCTATCCAGCAGAGACACGTTGAACTCTTTAGGAGCATCGGCAAACCCGGGAATCTTGTAGAATCCAGGGCCTTTGGTGAGAAGATGCCCAGTCGGTGAATAGCGATAGTCCTCAAGAACAAAGAGGCCATAACCTTGGACGAATGCCCCTTCAATCTAGCACAAAGAAACGTAAACGTATCATAAACGACAGAGTTCAGTTTGGAAACTCAAAACAACGCATATGGCATTTAGTAGAGTGTACAGTTTGTTATAGAGAAACCAAAAAAATTAAATAGTTCTCAGAAATATATTATTAATATAGCTTCTGAACCATTGAGAGTTCAGACATTAATCAATCAAAAGATCAATACAATGGAAGAAACTGCATGAAACTGTCGTTACATTAGAGATTGATAACCGTGAAACATTATTTCAATTTGAATTTAATGTTGATAAATAAAATTAAAAAGGAAAAAAACTGTGAATTGTTATATCAGAAAACCTCGTCTAAAGTCACAGTACCCCAGAATTGACTATTAATTTGTATTCAGTTGTGGTAGATCCAGGTTAATCTTTTTTGTTAATCTGGGTCCAGCGTCATAATCTATGGGACAATAGTTACGGTTTCAAACATTGGCCAACATGCCTATTCTGTTAAGTTTTCTTTATTTACAGACTGAGTTGCACTTACTTGACCAATATCGACAGCAGGGTTTAAGCTATCTCCTACATCCATGACAATATCACTTCTAAGGACTTGATGATCTCCAGTTAAGCAGTCTATTTCAACCTCAGAGACAGCTGTCCCGTATGAAAAATAATCAAACAACTGACCCTCCTGTTCCTCTTGTCCCCAGGCATAACCAGTGATTGGTGTTCTGAAAATAAATGAAATTTTCTTTGCGGCTGGGTAATTGCTAATATTCGATTCTAACATCAGACAATGTAAAAACTTCTATTTTCAATGTTTTTAATATATA
>JAIPMN010022526.1:0-14697 GCA_020650975.1 Apostichopus californicus
ATATATAATTAATAATAATAATAATGCTTATAACATTCGTAATATTTGGGTATTAGTTGGGTATTAGTTTGGGTATTAGTTTTTCTCCTCAGACACATTTAATAAAAGCAAACCTGCAATTTTAATTTGATTGTCCCACCCTATTTACCTATCAAAATGTACTTTGTATATTTCCTTCCTTTCAAGTGAACATGTAAGTTGACCATGTACTGTCTTCCAGGGTTGGTGCTTGTAACGTTTTAATGGATTGTGGGTATACTGCTCGTTTTCATAAATAGTACTATCATAGACTGGTTTTCTTACAGAACTAAGGTTATCTTATATTACTCAGTGACAAGTTCCAATATTTTGACCATTTAGATATATTTCATTTGCAAAATGTTAATCCTATTGTTATCAATTCTTTTGTGAATAAGTTTTGCATTAGTTCAGAATTTTTTTCCTCGAGATATATATTTTTTATGCTAGGTGTCTCCTACATCTTCAAGGTCATCCTTATTGACTCCAGATGTGCTAGAAAGTCAAATAATGTCAGTCATGTTGAAAATTTAAGCAGCATTTAACTGCCACTCTTAACCACTGCCAATCATCACAGATCTGTTTATTCTGTGATTAAACATTTTGCTGTATCTAAGGGGATAATATGAATGATCTGAAGTTTTATCAAACTGCAAAATTTAGCATTTAGAGGCTGATGAACACTGAAAACTTTAAAGTTGTATTTGAAATGATTGAGTAGGTTATGTTGAAGATGGATTGGGTAGGGTTTGTGGGATATGGAAGGGGGGTTGGGGAGGGGGAAGCTGTATTTCTAATCCAATTTTGAGTAGCACTGATAGATTGTTATCAACTACTATATCAAAATTTGGCATCTCTTTTTGCCAAAAGATGTGTTAAAAAAATGAGTCAATTATAAACAGATGTAAAAGTCGATGGCTGTTTAGGCTATACTTAGAATAGGATAATTGATTCTAGGCTAGAGCATGCCTGCATTAGAATGCATAATGGGATTTTATAATGTGAAGTACATTAAATAGCAGCTGGTTGTGATCACAGAGTAACTTCCATAAGAAAACCAAACATACTTTTATTATACATATATTGCATCGTTTGTAGCTCCAATGCCAATAGATATCTTCAATTTCTTATCGCTGCATTTTGAGTGGATAATACAATTTGCAAAATACTCTGTTGTTTAAGCCCACCAAAATGTTCACCAGGAATGGTGACAATTAGCAAAATCTTGACTTATTTGCCAACAATAAGATACAGCATAATGTTTAATGTGTGCCACACATTATACATTACTCTGTATTTTGTTTCTGTTATATCTCTGAATGTCACCACACATTATGTGGTAAAGAGCCTAGCCTACCATGATGTTTGTATATAAAAACTGAGGATAGTGTTATCAATATCATTCACTCACTCTTAATGCTGATATCTACCTAATAATGCATCAGTTTGAGTAAGAGGTTAAATTCATTCAAAAATCTTCCCCTGCTTTTAGTTAAACTTTGAGTGTATCTAAACGGAAGTGTAATGTAGTAAGATGGATGCAACCAGCTGCTTAGACGACAGCTAAAACTTTTATTGGGTAAAGAGGTAACACCATGCACATGGGTGTATAGTAGTGTGATTTCTCTATTCTTTCTGACAATGTGTCCTATGTCATAGCAATGCTTTACAAATCATTTACATCTGCTTTTCTCATTGCAAGTTTTTAATCTGTAACAAAATGGAAACTCTTTTGGGTTATCGAAGAACTGCAATAATGTACAGAATTGTAAAATATTGTGTAATATTAAGCCTATTACTATTATTATCTTGTATACTACTAAATCTGGTGAGGTTTTGTTATGTTCTTGTATATACTACTAAAATATGGTGAGGTTTTGTTCTTTAAAAAGTTAAACCATTTAACAGACAAGTTTTATTTTTATGAAGTGAACAGTAACACCAAGGAGTATTTGGGATTTTGCACAATAGTTTATGTGAAACATTGAATTGTTTGATGAAATAAGGAGTTTTTAGTACAATTACCATGTGTTGTTAAAGTCATGAACGTTAGGTGATGTGTATATAACCTTTTCAGCGTTGTGACTTTCACATCCAAACCCCATCTTCCCTATTCTCTCAATATCAGCTCTGTTGTGGGGTTTTGTTTTTATGTACACACAAATTATGAATGTGATACTAACAGGTGATTTATTTACTTTTATTTAGATTAAAATGATATGATGTCATCATCATTTCTGTCTGTACCCGTTCATCTGCTTTTGACCCTAAAACTAAATCATTGACTTAAAAAAATTGACAGAAGTATCAAATGGATTTGTTTATGTAGTGATTTCCAAGACTTTTGGGTCAATTCAATTGAGGTAAAAGACAAAAGAAGTCAAAGAAAATGCTCGTTAAAACTTGATTTTTCAAGAGTTCGTTTCTCAATGTATCAAAGTAAAAATCTTTCCCCTATTTAAGGATGACTACCAGTCAGTTCTAACAGCTAACCCCCTTTCTCCTCTGGTTTCCTAAAGATTGTTCTATGAGCATTTGTAAAAAGAGGTTGACACATTGAATAGTCAAAGGTTTCTATCATATTCACTGCTGATATATATTACCCGGAGGTTTACACTGTATATTTATTATTTCAAGCTATGTTTGGTCTTTTTTTTGGACATATATTAAATAAAAGTGCCATTTGAGCCAAGGGAACTACGTCTATTTTGTTTGGTATAAAAGTGAGAAGGACAGAGTTTTTTCTTTCTTTTTTACTTTTTCTCTTGAGCATGAACAGAGTTCAATCTGCTTAGTCCCTACTTGGGTTATACCCGGAAGTAAACGGTCCGGACATTTTCCGAGTATCACGTGATCTGCGAAGTAACGAAAGCCTTCAATACCTTAACTCGATCCAGTGGAAGTCATGCACACTTACAGTGTGAATTTATTGTGTATTTACCTGTACCCTCCACTTCTCAGCAGGTGATAGGCGGAGGATGACGGAGCAGTGAGCCATTTAATGGCTCATATGAGCTCCCACATTACTTCTCAGGAATTTGTCGAGTTGGCTCTTAAAAACGTTGACAGCTCTGGCTGGAAGGCCATTCCAAATGTCAATTACTCTTTGTGAAAAAAAGTACTTTCTAATATTCAGCCTGCAGTGCTGTTTGTATATCTTGAAAGGGTGGCCTCTCGTAACAGTGTCACTGAATATAAAGAAATCGCTGGCTTGAATGTCCTCAAATCCTTTAATAATTTTAAAAACCTCAATCATGTCACTGCGAATACGTCTTGTCTCTAGTGAAGTGAGATTCAACTTCTTAAGTCGTTGCTCGTATGGGAGATGATGTAATCCTGGAATCATCTTTGTGAATCTCCTCTGAACATTCTCAAGCAGAAGTTGCAGAACAATGTCTTTTTGTAAATACGGACACCAAGCTTGAATAGCGTACTCTAGATGTGGACGGACGAGAGACTTGTACAACCTGATAAGAATGTCCTTTTCTTTATAACAAATAGATCGCTTGATCATTCCAAGTACTTGATTTGCTGTCTTGGCGGCTTTCGCACATTGCTGACTTGGACTCATACTGGCAGTGATAAGCACTCCTAAATCTTTTCCTTCTTTTATCGAAGTAATACGTGTGTAACCCATATAATACTCGTAGTATGGCCAGCATGGAGACACTTACACTTTCCAGGATTAAACAACATCTGCCACTCAGTCGACCAGCCTTTCAGTCTATACAGTGTTGACTGTCATTCTCCAAACTCTTCCACATTTTGGTATCCGCTTCTACACGAAATAATTGAGATGAGGAACATTATTGCGAAGTGGCCGTAGAGAGTTAGTCTGTACTGAGATGGCCTCGCATTGGGTTGTGAGAATATACCAAAGAGGGCACAAAATTCTTTTGACCAGCCTGGGGAAGGTGTATCTATAGGTGATGTGGGGATATTGGTTACTATAGCACGTACTGTGGATGGAAGGGTTAGGCTTTCGCTGCCAATGAGATGCCAAACTATCACTCAAAAAAATAAACACGTAAATGTGCCCCATAAACTAAGCACACAATAACAATATAAATGCATTATTAACTATGCAGTACTCATGTGAACAAACAACCGCGTCGAACAGGTTTTACAGTAGCCTACGTACGCAATAAATTGTGTCTCGACATAGTTTAGTTACGTAGGCTCAGAGGATAGCTACGGAAGACTAATGCGGCCATGGCAAAAAAAAAAAAAAAACCACGGATATATATACAAGACAAAATTTTTACTACGAAAAACAAAATTTTTACTACGAAAAACAAAATTTTGTTTTTCGTAGTAAAAATTTTGTTTTTCGTAGTAAAAATTTAGTTTTTCGTTTTAAAAAATTTTGTTTTTCGTAGTAAAAATTTTGTTTTTCGTAGTAAAAATTTTTGATTTTCGTAGTAAAAATTTTGTTTTTCGTAGTAAAAATTTTGTTTTTCGTAGTAAAAATTTTGTCTTGTATATATATCCGTGTTTTTTGTTGTTGTTGCCATGGCCGCATTAGTCTTCCGTATTAAACAGCATATTGAGTCTAACAAATTTCTTACCTCCGCCATCGATCGCTCAAAACAAAAGTTTTCCTTATACCAAGCGCGCGTATACTTTATGCTGTGGATGCAGGCTTGTAGTAACTGTGCTGTTGTACATGAACCGTAGGCCTAAAACACGAGTACATATCAGCTATCTGGGCCCAATCGGTACCGTACAGTATTTGAGTGATGTTAATGTCTATCTATAGTGGGTATATGTAACTGTATTTTTGTTTTTCGTTTTAAAAAATTTGTTTTTTGTAGTAAAAATTTTGTTTTTCGTAGTAAAAATTTTGTTTTTCGTAGTAAAAATTTTGTTTTTCGTTTTAAAAAATTTTGTTTTTCGTAGTAAAAATTTTTGTTTTTCGTAGTAAAAATTTTGTTTTTCGTAGTAAAAATTTTGTCTTGTATATATATCCGTGGTTTTTTTTTTTTTTTTTTGCCATGGCCGCATTAGTCTTCCGTAGATAGCTCCTACGAGGAGGGAAGAAAAGTCTCTTGTCGAACGTTCATCACGAAATGTCAACAGTCTATCTCGGACTATCGACAGTCTAGTTCATCGCATTATTTTAACTTATTCCACCGGAAGTATCTGACTGGGCTATGTAGTAAACACGACTATAGTGGCCCGGCCTTAGTATAAGTTATTGCACTCCCTTGGCTGAATCTCAAAACAATCGGTAGGGTAATCTTCCAGTTGATCAATGCGAGAAATATGCAAGTGGTGGTGGCCTTTATGCTTGGTCCAATGATGTTATCGGCTTACAATGAGTTATCGGCTTACAAGCTTTGCCATGCCATTTGTTATCCCAACACATTCTCAACTTACCGTAGACTACCCTAGAGTTGTGCGCTCCTAATTGCTACTTTGACTGAAGCTGATACTCGCGCAGAGTCTGATATAAGGCTGAAGATTCGAAGGAAAAGCCACACATCACACTTCCTGCATTCAAGCGCAGCCATAATCGGCAATTTTGGCTCTGTGTAATGTGGACCCGTCGTCAGCATGTGACCGGCCAGGAGCAAAGCAAGTAATTACGTATGACCGCGGTAATGCACGTCGCGTATCATAATGTATGTTTGACATGGAAATATTACGACTCAGCGAACGCGGTATCCAGTCAAAACGTCCCTTTACCAAACTCCCGTCCCCGCTTTTTTTAAGACCAAAACGTCCCCGCTTTTTACCAAAACGTCCCCGCAGTCAAAACGTCCCCGTGAGTCAAAACGTCCCCGCTTTTATAATCAGTTGGAATGCAAGTGTGGATGTTTTTAGTTCAAATCAAAGAGTAAGGATAAGTATAGTTTAGGTTGAAAACACAGTTTTTAGGAGTGGGAAGTGCCGGGTATGAGGGCGGAAACATTTTTGAGTATAATTTTCTGAGGTAAGATAGTAGAAAAGGGGATGCAAGAGGGCTGTAGGGTAACAGGATTTTTTTAAACACGAGTTGGTTTGACGATATTGAGGGAAAGGAATAACAAAGATTTTTGTTTTGTTTATGTACAACAAGTTTTTTTTTTTTTTTCCATATGTACAACAAGTTACTTCTGGAATATGCTAGACGGACTGGATGAAAGTGATATATATTTTCCTACAGCACATACGTTTATTTTTTTTTCTGAAGACACTTTATATTTTTGATTTTCGTGATTGTTTGCCTATTTTGCTACCCTTTTCCAGAATTTATTCTGCCTTCTTATTTTTTGATTGTCTAGAAGTAGAAGGGGGACTACGGCTAAAGCCCCAGCCCCCTTTCCCGTCTCTGCCCTAAACGATATATAGGCCTAGTCCTTCATGATTTATTTAGCGCCTGTAATCCTGTAATCCAACTTGCATGCCGATATTTTAGCCAAATAATAACTTAAAATTAATATATAGGCCTATTCACAACTGTGAATGAATGTGATAGACGGGGACGTTTTGACCAACGGGGACGTTTTGACCAACGGGGACGTTTTGACCAACGGGGACGTTTTGACCAAAAGCGGGGACGTTTTGGTACGGGGACGTTTTGTTAAAGGGACGTTTTGAATGGTAAGCGCGAACGCCTACCGTCGACCCAAGTTGAGAGGGCATGGGTACTGGGCTCTTCGCGGGCGTTCCCGACAGTAAATACGAATTTACCAAATGTTGGGAGCCTCCGTGCCCCGCGCCGTCCATGCACTCAATCTATTAGACTAAAATGAAGTTCATTGACATATAATTGTTATAATCCTATAAGTTCGTTAACAACTTCTATAATCAGCATCACATTCAGTGAAAGTAAGCAATTGTGGGAAATATGATATGAAAGTCCACGACAGCAGTCAAATTAGAAAAGACGTTTCCTTGCTACCGTACTAAAGAGTGTTGAGTGATCGCATTACATTTCAATACATTGTAAATTTACAGTGCGAATCTTGAAGATGTACGGTACCGTATGTAGATAATAGCACTATAGTAATGAACACTCGGTGTATATATATATGATGGTGATGACATCACATCACTATTATTGTCAATGGTACACAGTGGTAGTGTTCGCTTCCTGATTTCAACACCCAGGACCCGACTATTTTACGTATTCTTTAACTCCCAGCATGCCTGCTGACATCTGAGATAAAACGATAGAATCGTTCATCGAATGGACAATTAGTGTAGAATCAGCTAACGATATGGCATAAATTGTAAGTGTTTTTAAAATATCAATAAGGAAATGGGGAACGATGCACTGTTCTCACGTTAGGCTACTTGGCCTAGCCTAGGCCAAAGGGATTTTTTGCTAATGCCAATGGTAATAATATACTAGTAGTACATGTAGGCCTAGGCGGGCCTGCTGACATGACCGAAATAATAGTGTTGTCAAATCAGTTAACTAACGTAAAATGTTTGAACAGTAATTTAGGCACAAATTCACTCTTTCCTCTATTGAAACAGACATACTAACCACTGTTAGTGTTACCTGTCATTGTGACTTCCTAGTCCTACAATGATGTGACGACAGGTAACATTTACAGTAACATTTACTTAGTTTTAAGATAAACCCTAATTTACTAAAAAGATACGTTAGTAATACATTTTTCGGGAAAAGATAGTGAACATTGCCAAAAGAATGAAATGTAAGACATTAGTTACAATAAAGAATTTTGTAATGTAATCTTGAGTGCAATTAGCCTACTGAGTTCTGTTTGCTGTAGGCCTAACATAATGGTAGACCCAAGCTCTAATTAAATTAAGCAAGCCTAACTAAGTCCAGCATGGTTTTTTATTTTACATTGTCTAGTAGCCAAACGTTCGGCCTATTATCAAATAGCTTGGTTCCTCAGATTGATGATGTTACTGTTAATTTCAATGTAAATGAGGTTAGGAAGCAGGGCTTGAAAATCATATGCCCTGAGTGCTAGTGTTATTGTTAACTCAATCCAGACACATTAGTCACAGATGCTATCTTGCCATACCCGGGGGCTTCATCTGCTACTCACAAATTTATAGACTATTCTGGGGTCAGACAATGTGAACTGATATAGAAAAAAAAAATCCACACAGTTAATGAAAATCTTAAGTAATCTTTCGAGGTATATCGAGAGATATTAGCTTAGCCTTCTTTCATCCCTCCAGAAAGTGAACCACAGTAAGTGGACCACAGTAAGTGGACCGCAGTAAGTGGACCATGTAGTGGACCACAGTAAGTGGACCACAGTCAGCGGACCATGTGGTCTGCTGACTGGTCCACTTATTGTGGTCTATTTACTGTGGACTACTGTGGTCCACTTACTAAGTGGACCATACTAAGTGGACCACAGTAAGTGGACCACAGTAAGTGGGCTGTAATGTCATCTGGACGGATGTTCTTCAAATGATTGACCTAGGCTAGAAAAGATGTTATATCCTTACAACCTGATACATTATGCCTACAAGAGCTGTCAATGTTATCAATAGTTTGAATTCATCAAAAAGTTATTCTTCCTTAGAAGTATTATTTACCTCTGTAGATAAATGATTGAAATATATAGAGACAAGGGAAACAAAGAAAAAATTGCCATACTCAATTGTCAGGTGCCTTGACAAAATATCACCAAAGTTAAAAAAATTCTTATCTTCACGATACAAAATGCCATGACAAAAGTGATGCTACAACTTTTTTGGCCGTTTGCTTAGCAATCAGCTTCAAAGACCAATCGATCCTTTTCATTGGCCTGACTGTTAACAAGATTAGATATATTAATTAGTATAATCTACTAATCTAGATGACTAAGAACTGAGATCTTCATATTGATGATAGACGACTGAGAATAGCTGGCTAGGCAGAGTATTGTTTGCGAAAATCTTTCTTAAACTGTCACTGCCTAATAACATCTGGAGTAGGCTACATACTGGGTTTGCAACACAACAGTATTTGTGCACATTGCATACTGGTCACACACAATCGACATCATAAATTTATTCAAATTGCACCGAGTTGTTTAGTAGTGAACAGGTTACCCGGGGCAGGAGAATACAGTATTATAAACGGTAGTATAAACACACGTTTTCTTTTTCCAAAACCTAAATGGGAAAATTTTTGGGTTTCTAAATGGAAACAACCTAGGTGAAAATAGCTACAGGTTGACTTAAGATGTTGGAAATATTTGGGGGTAGCACATAAGCTGCATGGTGCCACTTAATGGTTACCGACTGACTTGTACAGATAGGTAACAGACAGGAACAATTCATGTGCAGATGAAGCAGTCAGGATTGTCACTCACAGGGAAAAGTCCCACCATATCATCACTCCAGTTTTACAACAGCTTCACTGGTTGACAGTCCCATATTGTATATTGATTTTAAACTTATGCATACTGCTTACAAATTTCCATATAATGGTCCAACTCCACGTTATCTTTACAACTCAATCCAGCCATTTTGTTCTTGCCTTCCCTCATTTCAATGTTTGAACTAATTTGGAAGCTTTTCTCATCTGGCCGTTGATGTTTCTCTGTTGCAGCCCCTGATCTTTGGAAGATACAGGTACTTCCCCACTGCAATCAGAACAGTGTGTAATGTCAACACATTTTGAAAGGAAGCTTAAGACTTACCTGTCCTCAATCTTGAGCATTTTGGTGACTCTAAGAGGAGAGCATTTTGGTAACTCTAAGAGCAACTGAATGTTGCTTGAATTCGGACACTATTAAGATGTGCTACTGTAAGTAGTACTGTAAATTGCTATCAGTTTATCTTGATTGGACATAAAGCTAGGACTGTAGTCATGTACAGTATGTACAGTACACTGTCTGACTAGTAGTCATCCATGATTATTGATGTTACAACAGTAAAGTTGAGCCAGGTTGCGTTAGGGTCAATGTCCATCCGACCTATGATTCATGTACATATTGATAATCCTGGGATGCAAAGTCACTCATTTGTAGGTGTAGGCATGTGAAAGCCATTACTTTTGATGCTCATAGCCAAAGAATATGAGAGAATCATTATGTTTGGCTAATAGTGCATGACCAGCCTTTTTATTCAAATTTTCTTTTGTCCTTCCTATGAATGCAAGGGTGTGCTATTGTATGCCTACGTTCAGATATGTTTAGACTGTATATACTTGGTCTGTGGTTTTGGTGTAAAGGAAGGCATTTTGTAAGCAAAGTTTTACAGCTATGCTGGTTTTCAATCTATTTCATCTTTCATTAAAATGTCTAGAATGTGATCTGTCCCTGATCAATTAGTAATGCAGTCAAAAATGTTGTTTCAAGGCTTTCAAACGCTGATCGGTTTTCTATCGCTTTGCTTTCTGATCGGAGCCGACTAAATAGTCTGTTTTAGTATTTACCAGATTAAGTAGTACGGACACTTTTTTGACGGATATATGCTTCTGCTGTCAGTACTCAGGATTATTTCTGGAAAAATATTAGAAGACTGAAGTAGTACAGGTAAACAATGTGGACTTCTCACCGCACTGTGTATGGGGGTCTCTAACAATATCAGAAGTAATTCTGTGCCTTTCATCTTATAAGGTTAATTCATGTGCAAGCAATGTATTATGAAAATATAACTTGGCTTCTTTTTGGGGGGAATGGTGCAGTGTCACAACAACCACATGCAGAATATTTACAAAGTTCAAGTGTTATAACATCTACGCATTCCATGATCGTTGTCTCATGTTCCTGGTTGAAACAGTAGTACGTAATATTCTCATGCCAGCTCCTGTTTGTGTATTAACACCATTTCTTGACTGTAGCAATGAAGCTGAAACAGTTAACTAATTCTTACAAGGAAGTTACAGTATCATTTTCAGTTCAGCGTTCAGTTTTCATGCTACCCTATTGCAGACTACACAAGGAACAACCTTCCCACTGTTGACTTTGGGACAAACAACCTTGCGGTAGCGTGTCAGTGTTACAGTCCACCGGACTTGCGTGTTTTGTTTCTTTGAAGTAAACATGTTGTGAACAAACAAACAACTGAACAATCCATGGACAGTTTGTTGACATTATAGACTTGCCAAATGTAGGGAATAATGTTACTACTGATGTGTGCAATGATGAATACCGCTATAAATGGTCAACATTCCAGATAGAATCATTGCAGTTCAGGACCATACTTACCATACTTACGTAGTTCAATTCTATACCATGCTGATGAAACCACAGATTTTCTGTAAAAAAAATTAGACTATTTCCTTCAGATTGTGTGAAGTTTGGTGGTAATGGTGTGGTTCCTGTGGGGGAGGGGTATGTAAGAGGAGCTGGTTATGTCATACACACCTGGTTCTAGTACATGGATCCCTCGTTACACATAGTATGAAAAGTACGGTACTGTGGCTTCTGTGACAGTACCCAAAGCAATATGTAGTGTAGGGATTGCCACAAAATGATTGTGGATAGCTCAGTTGGTACAGCACCGTAGGACTTATACTTTTCTTTGCAAAACTTGATTATATATATTATGTGTAATCTGGTTTTCGTTTGCACCAAGTTTGTGTCATAGCAATGAAAATGAAAAAGTATTAGCAGCAAAGGTTACGGATATTTTCTTTACCTTGGCAAACTGCCTTTACATTGACACACAATACTGGGATATCCAAAACAGTGACAAGTGTGAGGTTCCAAAAAGGCGAAAAATAGCAACTTCACTCAGGAAATGCGGACTGTTTCTAGGTACAGGAAATGCCCAGCCAAATTGAAATAGAATCTCTGGCACTGGTGACACCTTACACCACAGTAGCAGTAGTAGCATTAGTAGACTGACAAAGTAGGCCAATGGGGAGTGTTAACTTGGCAACTGGGGAAGAAAGTTTGGATGAGGGTGGGAGAGAGAAGCGGTTAAGGGGAAGGATTAGATCCAAAAAAAAAGAAGATTTTCAAGAAATACAGTACCTGCTTGTCTATATCAGACAGTCCACATACTGACACATCTAGAGAGCTTGAAGTATCAAAGAGTTTTCCTGACAGACATACATCTTGAAAATCATTGCATACCCATTCCGAACCACCCTCCCTACCCCCTCCCTCTGCCACTCACTTTGCCATGTTCACTCAAGTGCAGTTTCATAACACAAGTAGATAGTCATGTGTTTGAGTGCTGTACCTGTCAGCTATCAAGTGTATTTGTCAAGTGTTTTGTTATTGTTCTCACATTTAAACTACATGATGTGCCGAGCTAGCTACTGTAGTTCGCTCTGTATTATAATTCCTTACAGTGTTGAGTATTATTTAGTTTGTCTACTGCACAGGGCTAATTCCTATTGATGCATGGAAATAAGGACACCCTAGTTAAACAGAGCCCAATGATGAATATATAGCAAAATTAACTGCTGTTGTATGCATCTTGTATCAGCCCATGGAAGGACTGTACTTGTATTCTCCTGAACATTAAAAAAAAAATACAGTAACAGTCTAGCTACGTGTACATGTGTAAAGTCCTTTTTGTTTTTTGTGACTTTTTCATTTCTTGTCACAGTATTCATCATGTGTATTTTTTCAGAGGCCCCTGGATTAACAGTTTAGATTTCCTGGTTGAGGTTCAGTAGACTCTTAGCTTCAGTTCCGTGAGTTACTGTACATAGTGACGACCATGACTTTCTGTACGTAAACACAACAACACACATTAGCCTGATTATTTTCACCCTTCTGTAAATGAAGTAATTAGACATTTATAGAGAGCATACAGACAGTGTACCGTACAGTGTTATGTGTACCGTACAGTGTTTCGTGTACAGTACAGTGTACGGTACAGTGTACTGTGTATGGTACAGTGTACTGCGTATGGTACAGTGTACTGCGTATGGTACAGTGAACATATATACCGCATATTACACCATGTACTGTATATATGTCTCTGTAGTGTTCTATATATTTATGTATATTATATATTATAAACATATAGACATATAGATGTATAGAACATGTGTGTGAGCATTTCAGAATGGTACTCAATATTAGCTGATTCAAGCATGATATATATAAGGTAATGTTGTTATTCCCTAGCAGGAAGATCAAGCCCTCAAATTGCCAGGGTGACCGTCCTGACATTAAAACTTGTGATTTCAATATTAAAAGGATGTGGTGATTAACTAACTATATATAGTATTTGTTTGTTAAGGCACATAATGCTTTGGCAACCTGCAATTGTATTTCTAATGGTTTGCTTTGTCATAAATTAATTCTCCACCTTTTCTTTTGTTTTTCTACTCCAAGCTTTACTGCCATGCTTATAGTTGTATTCTACGCATGTGTGATTGCAATACACCGTTTGATCTGTGTAACAGAGATCTTTGATCTTCTTGTAAAGGCTCATCAGTCTAAAATTGGTTTCTGTTGTGCAGCCAACCGCAGGCTGAATATTTATATCAAGTCTTCTTAGTGTAGTACCTGTCGTAGTGACATAAATGCAAATGTCTGTATCATCGCAGACACAATTACTGTACTTCAGTCAAACCACAGACAGACATTAAGTTCCTAGTGGCAATTTTGTTTCAGTAAACAATTTGATGGTTAAAAAAGTGGTTAAAAAAAAGGTGAAGTGGTTGGTGATTCGACTTTGGCATTAATTAGTCCCTGAACATCACACAGGTTTTTAATGCAGCATAATAAACTCTCAAAGTACGAACACTTATCGAAAATTAGAATCGCTGTCGCTCCGGGCGATGATCATTTCAAGAACACACATGTTTATGATTTAAGAATTTGCCCTTAAATGTTTCCACTTCAAAATGAGGTGCATGCATCATAATGTGAGTCAGTGACTAATCAGCACACAGTCCACACTCTATAGTTTTGAACTTCCCCTTTCGTTCAAAGTCAAACCCTCATGTCATCCAAAGAGGAAACCATATGAAGTAAACAAATAGAAGGCAAAATAAGGGATCATTCCTTTACAGGTCTATTTGAAATCAAATACACCATTGTCCATACAGTATCTGTCTAAAGACCTACAAAATGTTGCAACACACACCACATATCATTCACTCATAAACATCAGTTAAAGCATTGTATGCAAAGTTCACCATGATGCTTCAAATGTGTTTTTTTTTTCTTTGTCAGACAAATTGTCAGATTACATCAAAAGTTAGAAAACCTTTTTTTGGAAACTCAAAGATATCATCAAGGGCTTTTTATAATGGTGTTTACTACTACCCTCAAATCTTTGAACGCTCGCTGGATCAAAACAAGGCTGGCGTCTTTTCTTTTTTTTTTCACCGGAGGAAGAACCATATGTCACTCCTATTGTATGAAGAACATCTGTGTAGACCAGTTGACCTGTCATAATTTAATATATATGTTTTGCAGCCTCAATGCCTTTTGATGTAGTCATTTTAATATCGTATATTTTTATCGTTGCAGAATCATCTCTCGACCCGCCAACACCAAGTGTGTACTATGGCTCAGGAGTTCATGCGTTACGAGGCCATGTTCAATTATAACGTGGACAAAAAGGGAGACATCGAAATTAAAGTCAAAGACATTTTGATCGTAAATACCAACATAGTCCGGTTCAGTTTTTTCAAGGGAACATTAGAGAAACCAGAAGGTTGGTTACTAGGCAGAAATGAAAGAACTAACGAGGAGGGCACGTTTCCGGGCCCTTTTGTGAGGTTCATCGGCAAGTCGCCTCCGGTTCCCGTGCCACGTCCTCGCACAGTTGTCAGTCCAGGTAAATCAGGATTTT
>JAIPMN010022532.1:0-10278 GCA_020650975.1 Apostichopus californicus
CCCCCCCCCCCCCCCCCCCCCACTCAAAAGTACCTTCCTACGCCACTGGCCTTTACAGCATGCCCTACTTTATAAAATTTCTGATTCGCCTCTGATATTACATGAACGTACCAGATCTTCAACTACCTCAGTAAATCAGTCAGGAAAATTTTGAATCTCCCTGCCCCCCCCCCAATGCTTGCTACTGCTATATACTAGCCTACAGATCCCGCCGCATTCCTCGACCCGTAGTCTCTATGTACGTTGGGTTCGCGCATAGTTCATGCCCGGTGCCAGGGAACTGCTAATCTGCTTCTTTTTTTATGGAACAACATTCTAAGCCATAATACCAAACGATGTATAGTATAGTGTACACATACATGGTATTATACAGTCTCGATTACAAAAATAGGATCAAACACGGAAGTCCAAAAGCACCAGACAACCCATATAACGATTGAAACAGAAAAGGTTGGTGATTTAAGAAAATTAAAAGGAACAAATACAAAGCCGGTCATAAACTCCTCACAATTTCAGTGTCATTATCTATATTCGAAGAAAAAGAGAGAGCAGGGACAGTCAATCGGACAAGTTTGGGTGGGCTACCGAATACAGGTTAAACGTTAGGCTACAACCTAGCATTTCTAGAAGTATTAATCACCACACAGTAGCTAGTGTAACTTACATGACTCAACGTACGGTGGCTAATAAATACAGTCCTGTGAGTAGGTGGAATGATTTCATGCAGGTACGGTAGACAAAAAAACTTGAAACAACGCCGTCGCAAAAACAATAAATTATGTATTCAAATCTTTCATCGCCTCCATAACAAAGTAATTTTCAAGTGAATTACCGAAAGTAAAGACTCGGTCCGTCATATCAACTACTTAATTAGCCTAGCCTAACTTAGGCCTAGGCCAATCTTAGCCTAGGCTAGCTTACGAATCGGCATAACACTAACAGTAATAATTAGGCTATCCATCTTAGTTAGAATGAAGTTTGTCAATTCTCAGCATACTACCTACATCGATGACACAACCATATTATTGGGTGTTATAAATGAACGTTATTATGATTAACATTGTTGCTAGACAGATTATTCTTAACTTAGCCTAGCCTATGTACTTTTGCTGAATAATTCTAAGGCATAGCCTACTGTTTGCTTGAGAGCTAATGTCCAGGCCAACCTTGCATAGGCCTAAACTCTAGGCTGAAGTATTTGATTACTGAGTAAGTCTACTGTTTGGCCTACTTTGCCTAACTATTCTATTCATTTGGTTTAGTTGACAGCTCTTGTACCAACAGCAACTTGTAAATGTAATGACAGAAGTAAGGAAGCTTTCAGCCAGATATGGAGGGAACTTCCTAACGACCTAGACAAAAGACGATGTTGCTAGCCTAGTATTGTTAGGCCCTGTACAATAGTAATGAAGAACTGATTTGTAGTGATGTTCAGTTCTTGCACTTTAGTGTTGCTGCCTTTAAATGTTTACTCCATAAAAAAAACCAAAGCACCCATTAAAGTTAACAGAAATGGCATTTCTATTACATGGCCATTCCTGTCACCTAATTACTGATTCTAGGGGAAAACAGCTACTACTGCAAGCTGTGTACATGTGCAATACAGTATGTACACAAATGCTACACACAACGCCTACTATTTGATACGTGTAGTGGATTGTGAAAATATACGCTTTGCATTCATTATGGAGCCAGTTTAATAACAGATCACACAATTTTGTGAAGTGAATGTTTGTTATGGAGGAAGGGTCTCCATGTGTTGTACTTTTTATCCAGCTACTGTGAAGTATTGTGTATGTTTGTACCTTGGTTTGATAAAACGTATTTCAAACAATGCAATGCTAAGTACAGTGTGTTGTTCGATGGTCTGGATAGATGTGGTGCTTAGGTTGCATTGTTCTTGCAGATTCTCCCATATGTTCATTGAACCATGCATATACTGTAAAGATAACTGGAATTGCATCTGTTATTAATAGCATGTACAGGATGGAGGACTGACTGTGTAAAAAAGTGTCTAGAACTCTTGCCAAGATTTATAAATTATGCAAGAAACAGGTGCCAAGGCACTCATTATGTACAGCTCAGTAAACAAAGCAGGCTTGTTGTTTTGTGTGTAGCGAGATTTTTGGTTGTGTTTTAAAAAATGTTAAGTTACCAAAGAAAGAAATGGGAAACAAACATGCTATCATTCTATGTGGATTGTGAAATTTTAACTTCAATCACAGGCCTAGAATTTCATAATTTTCAAAGTTCTGATTGGCATTTTCCTAAATTGCAACACAAATCAGTTACTACTGCAGGCATTTGAATACTACCCAATAATGTTTGCTGATAAGCAGTACTACAGGGTCTCAAAATTGGCTCAAGTAGTCATCATGTTATCTTAAATGGTCTCAAAATTAAAATTAACATTAAAATTAAAATTCTCTGTCATTTATACTAGATGACTTTGGCTTTGGCAGTGACTTGTGAAACTGTTTTGCAGTGAATAAACTATTTCATGTAACTCTCATTAATTAATAACAATTTTTAAAGGGATGGTTGGTGGCAACCTTGATTTAGTAGCTCTCAGACTGTTCTTTCTGGATATTGAAACACTTTGGAATAAAAAATGTAAAATCCTTACCAGTGACATTAATTGGTTGATGCCCACAGGTGTGTGCTACAAATTTATAAGAACTGAATCTTTTCTGGATCTTGCTTCAAAATTCTTGGACAAATTTAACTCACTTCCTCTACATTAGTCAGATAATTAAGTGGAATTTTTGAGCAAAATATATGGTAAAGAATGACCAATGCTTTCAGGCTTTCTGGCTAAGCTTTGCACATAAGGGGAAATAGTACTTGTGAACAATAGGCTCATCTGTGAGATCACAATATATTAGCGTTGACTACTGGTACTGTTGCAAAGTATACCATCAATGAATTGAAAAAGTTTGGGTCGGTCTATGTTCTATGTGCATAGAAAAACATACAGTCTGAGCGTTGGTGTGGACATTGTATTGCAACAATCTGAAAATAAACACAAAGTATTAGTGCACGACCGATAATCGGTTAGATAATCGGCATCAGGCAGATTATCAGACAATCTGTAAATAATCAGCATCGGCAAAATCCATTGCGCTACCGATTATTTGGAACGGATTATTAAGTTCCATATAAAGGATTGTATTTTTCCGCGCTTTTGATTCACCACAACCACAACGGGAGAAGAATGTAAATCATTCGATTCAAGGCTATTCATAGCCGAGGAAGGTACGCTAATCTACCGTGTAATGGTATCGCAAGTCCCTCTTGCGAGTTTGTACTACTGCTGTTCGATCCTGCTAGGATCGAACGTCAGGCCAACTTACTTTTACACATAATTTTTCATCTCAGGTTATGTATTTCCATATCAGCTAACGAAATAACGAATATTTTTTTTCCGTGCGATATACTTTTCACTTTATTTGCGTTGGAGTTGCAACACTGATAATGGTTATAATACTAGTTGTAAAAGCTGGCCCTAACTTCTTCTTTCTTCATTTCGTAGCCAAGTGGCTACTATTTTTCCCCTTCTGTAGTCTGTAAAGCACTGTCATTAACTGTGTTGTGGATTGCAATATTGCGACTCCTCGTTATAAACGTACAAAGCCCCTTGTATGTATTACAGTGTTCTTTATTTGCTCCATTAATCTTTACTGTGAAACGTTAAGTAGATCATTTACATCTTTGATTGTATTGGGCTAGAAGTTGGTAATCATGCATAACACTAAATCATACATTAGGCCATTTCCACGAAATTATGAAATAAACGGTAATCAGCCCGATTGTCACAGGAACTAATCGGTAATCGGTAAAACCGATTATCATTATAATCGGCCGAACACTACAAAATATCAACCCATGTGGGTGTGCCCACCTGAGGAAATGGATTTAATTGATCCATGCAGCACACTGTTGACAATCTTTATGACATTTGCAGACATATTGGCTGGTATTGTAATGTACTGTTTATTGATTGATTGTTGACATTAATGCCTTTTTTTAATTTCATATTGAATATCTTACCAGGTAATCCAAGCTGATACATGCCATGGGGAATCTGTTGTGCATGCACTACAAGACATTATCATGTCCATTCATTTATATGAACATATCACAATATACTGTACAGTTAAATCAAACAGACATCCTTTTGGGTGTTTTGATTTTATCCAGAGACAAGATAATATGTGGCTACTAAATAATATGCTGTATGAAACACAAGTCCATTGTGAAGATAAATTCCTTGCTGAAACGCAAACTAAAAGGGACTTGACCTTTGTAGCTCTAGATATTCTTGCTCTGAAAGTATTTGAAGGTTGTGTTGAATTGCTAGCTCCAACTCTGCGAGCAGCCAATCTGGATCAACGAAAACCTCCAAGTACTGTCGTAGTACAAACTGGAGTAATATTTTCATGACTACTTATGACCAGGTTTCTTAAAATGGTTCCATTCATTTTCAAGTTGAGTTGTTCAATTCACTTCCTTCTCTTGAAAAATTATTAAAAAAATAATATATATTAATGGTTTGAAATACTATTTTCTTTAAACATAAAATTCATACCTTTTGCTTTGAGCTAAAGTTTTGGACCAACAGTCAAATATATATGTGTGACTTCTGATCTGTAGCTATTACTAGTACTTCTGTGTAGTACAGTGATGCAAGTGGGTCATAAAACCTGACTTGTACCTGTGTGGAGAGACAGGACCATAGTGTGTTCCCTAAGAGGTACAGTATTTGTCAACCATAACGCTTTTCACTGTGGTATTCATAATATTTTGCTCGGTGATTCCCAAGTTTTACATTCATCATTCTTGGTGACCCTCTAGTGGTAGATGTTACCACCTATGGAAGGCCTCTAGGGGAAGGAGACAGTCATTGAAATTGGTAGTGACCCCCACTTTGAATATCAGGGCTTTAGGCTACTATGAATCATGTCAGCAGCTGATTCTGGCATGCTGCCCTCTTTATTAGTCTATTTAGAACCAGCACCGAGCCTGTGTTCATCTGAATTTATAAATTTTGTTCTCCCGGGTTGTGCTAGTCTTGCGCAATTAAGAATGGATGCCATCAATGACAGCAATCCTCAGATGCTATTAAAACTAAAGAGAAGCCAGTTGACAGCATATCGCTTAAGTAGCAAACTTCAGCCAAAGAGAGATAATATTTTGCTCTAAAGCTAAATGAAGAAATAAACTGTAGTTCTGCGGTTCATTTTGAGAAAAGGTGGAAATTAGGTGCGGGACTACAACGTACATTCTTGTAATTCGAGATCATACAAATTTTAACCAAACAACTATATGCAGGTGATGTTATGCTCATTTACGAGATAAGACAAAAGGCCCCAATTTGCATAAGTAGAGCTGGATTGTATCCAGTGGGATAGCCATCTGAGAAACCACATGGGTACATGTAAGTTATGCTACACATTGGCAAGTGATCCCAAGTTGATCTGGAAGAAGTAAAACAGCATTAATGTTAATTCTTGTTTTCAATTCATTGATATATACTCTCTCTAGGTTAAAGGGTGTGAAGACTCGCGCAAAGAGAAACGTCTAATGCCAGTTATCTGACCTAGTTTCGAATGAGGTGTAACAGAAGTGTTAGACACTAGTGTACAGTCAGTACATACAGCTGCGGTCAATATCCACAGCACAGTGTATAAATGATACAGCGATGGACATCTCAGGTCCAGCTAAAGATAACAAGGTATCAGGTTTCATTACTGTCTGCATTTTGTAGCGACACGAACAAAACGTCACTTGCAAGCAACAGAAAGTTAACTTTTTCAGATGGCCGCACGCGGATTGGGGCGAGTCTTCAATGCCTTAAATGCAGAAGCAAAATGTCATTCAGGGTCACACATTGACTCAGAGGGAACTTACTGCACTGTAATTTAATATTTGCAGCCCCCCCCTTCCCCTGTGCGAGTCAAACCCAATCTCATTTGAGTAAAAATCTCAAAAGTTTGATCTTCAGATCCAAATAAGTCTACTCTTACACTCGGTATGTATTCTACATGATCATCCACAGTAGTGTAAAATAAATAGAAAATTTATTTGATTGACCAATTTCTTATAAATGCTAATGATTCTGTCTTGCAGTAAATTACAAGTGCCTTCCTTTGATTACATTGTACCCTAATGGCGAGTAAAAGTATTATCTAATATAGCTAGTTGTCACAGTGATGAATAACAGTATTATAATTGTAAACAAGCCTTGAATCTTCTTAGCTTTATATGTCCTTAATTTGTAGCTGACCATTTGTTGTAATTAGTTTGATGAATGGTATCCATTCAAGTGATTCACATCAGGTTTATAGAGTCCTAATTTATCCAAAAGGAAATGGCAAATGAAGCAAAAGCAAGACTTGGTTACTTAACTCTGTTTAATTAACATTGTGTTTGGTACTGTATACAGCTGACTATGCTACAGTAGTTGTTACACTATATTCATACTGGAATACACTGTAAATTATACTGCATAGTGCAGGCATTGCGAGCTACAGTTTAAACCACCTAATACTGTGTAGTACAACAATAGTGCAAGATACATATATTATTAGACAAAAACCAGAGAAATCAGATATGACTCTTAATTGACAAATAAGGAATATTGTTTTGGAAAATATAGCCCATGGCCAAGGATTGCCACCAAAGGTCCCAGGGGGACCAAATTGCAATATATTTTGCAATTTTGCAGTTTTGCAATTTATATTCAGTGTATATATTGTAGTAGGTGTGTAGTTGTAGGTGTGTCTATACATGGACATTATCAAAACTATTAACCGCCTTATTAATCCGCCTTCAGAATCTACTGAACATACAGGCGCGTAGCCAAGGGGGGGGGGGAAGGGGGCAGCCGCCCCCCCCCTTGAGCATATTTTTTAATATTTTTTTTAATGTTTTTTTGATATCGCTAGTACTTTCAAAAGAGAAAATGCTAAGATGCAACTTACAAGGCCTGGGAAGTGCCATTTCCAGCGATCTGGGAGGCATTTTCAGCCACAATTTTCTTGTACGTTTCGCGCCAACCAAGGTGGCGCTATGCTTAGATAGTTTGCAATGCCGTATCTACGGCTCTGATAATTTGCATACATTTTCGCCCCTCCCTTGGCAAAATCCTGGCTACGCGCCTGTGAACATATCATAATAAAGTACTTTAAATAGAGAGGAGTCTTGCATCAGTCTTGTAGCTTGTAATATAAATCCAAACCAGTTAAGTTTTATTTTCTTTTTTTTATAGTTAAATTTCTCACAAGTGGTTTGGACGCTTCTTAATAATATCAAGAATAGAATTGAAACGAAATGGGGAAAAAAAAAAAAAGACTTGCATCTTCAAACTTTTTATCCTTGAATTTGTCTTGCTTTGGCAAATTGGCATGCATTATACAGTAGTTGGAGGTTGTGTCTGCATGGCAAAAATAGTTACATTTGTATGATACTTTGTTTTATACAGTCTTACAGTAGGTGTGTAAATAATTATTTAACTGAATACAAATGTGCCAGAAGGCTACAAAATAAGATGAAGAATATGCAAGCTTGTCAGGTGTCATTATTGTCACCTTTATATATCCACTATAAATTTTTCATTTTAATCTTCTCTCAAATGATTACACAATTTTCACACAGTGGGAGTTTGCAAGTGTAAAATATTATTCATGCCAATGATGCCACTCTACCTTGTAGTAGTGTACTATAAAGTGTGGCAAATCAAGTACTAGTAACTGAGAGTGTAGAAGTTGCAGCAAATCTTCATATATATGTACTAAGCAATATAATGCTTGACAGAATTTATTCAAAAATAGGCCAAATTAAATCCATTCTTCATTGTGAGATGATAAAAAAGGACCCCAAAATATTCAGCTTCAAGGATATTTAACAATGACTGACTTCAGATGAACACCAAATGGTTTATAATACACTGATCATTTAATAGTTAAGTGGATGTACTTTCATCATATGAAAAACAACGAAAACAGTAAATTTCTGAATTACGGTAGATGTTTTGGCCAAACTTCTTCATTGTCTTTTTGGGTAAACAATGTCTCACCTTCTTAAAAAGGATGACTCGAGTCAGAATTCTAATTTTGATATGTATGCAACATAGTCCAAGAGAAAAGGAGGAAAAAGGAGCTTTTTTGTTGTTGTAGTTGTTTATGCTAATTATCCAATTTTCGAGATAATCACCTTTTAAAACACCTGCTATATCTCTGGAATGCACTTTAAGGGGTGATGTCCGCTCCGCAGTGCCGGCCGAAATGTAATATAGTTTAATCCTTTGTTTTATAAGCTCTATTCACTCTTTAAGCAAACATATTTGTTTAAATTAAATATTTACAACAACATATCAATTTGTAAAAATGTAATTTTCAGTTGATGCAGATAATTATGCAATATTTCTTTTTTGAATGGTCAACTTTAATAATGGGACTTATTCCCTTTAAGCAAAATGTTGATATTTAATACAGTAAGGTACTGTACGGTATATTTGAAATGTGTAACACTGACATGTTGTCTCGATGTACGTTACTGAAAAGTACCAGCCTTTATTCATTTTTGCTGGTAGAAGTCAATTATCTTACAGGATCTGTGTCAAAATCGTATGAGTTTTGGTTTAAATTTCATTTTTAAAGAGATGTGCATTTTTTTTTTTTTTTTCATTATGCCTACTGTAGCTTTCATCATTCCTGGACTGGTGTGATTATGGTGTTCAACTTAGTAATTTAGGTTTAACTTAACGACAATAAGGTACAGGTAATTTATCTGTTGTTTAATGATGAAGTAACATACAACCAGGATAGGGGATAACAAAAGGCACTATAACTTAAAGCAGCATTTTGCGTTTGGTCGCCGTTTTCTACTTTTTTGACATGTCCATCGAGTTTTTTACATATCAATCACAAAACAGCAAACTAAGATATTAGCCAAGTTTTTCCCTGCCAACAACGTTAATTGGCGAGTAATGAAGGATATTTGCAGATAACTAGAAGAGTGTCCACGACAAATTCCACATTTAAAACTAAACGCATAAAATTCCTCCAAACCCACTAGTTTGAATTCAACCAATCAGATATGCATGTTTAGTATGAGCCGTTGCTAAAAATAGATTCAAGTCGTTGCGTTGGTACAACCAGGGAGTTGTTATGGAACTCCCTTGTACAACTGATATAGACTGTACACAAATAAGGCATGCTGTTGTATTACGTATTGGTCAATGACCTTCGTAGTGTTTAAATATTCATATTATGGGCGAGGTTTATTGGGATCCCAACGGAAAATATCTTGGAGAAAAACAAAGTTGAAAGTTGTAAATTTTTCGACTTTTTTGCCACCATTTGAAGTAAGATTTAAATAGATAAGCTAGTATGTCATTATGGCATAGTGGAATCAGTGAGGTTGAGAAAAATCATAAAAAAGGACGCAAAATGCTGCTTTAATCTTTAACAATACGAAATGTAATAGAATTTATCAAAAACACTTTTCAGCATGTCTTTAATTAGTTGTGAAATATTTTCAGTTTTACTCATGATTGTAAATTTATTACATTTTGTCTTTGCAAGATTTAATGGTACAACATGCATCCAGTGTTATGTGCACTTTTGTATCGAGGGTACTGAATTTTTATGCCACCATGGGATGCTCTGTTTACTAATTCTCTACATAACATTTTCCTTTTAAAAAGCCTGTTTTTTTGTTGGCAGCCAAGTTTCATACCAAATCTCCTGCACAAGAATTTTGATAAACAATACGACTGCCTACTAGGCTTTTTTTTGCTTATATTGTATCCTGAATTCTTAAACATGTTTGTTGTCGAGAACATCTCTGCAGAGAGCAGACCGCAAATTATGTCAACAAATGTTTGGCACTTTCTTTCTTGTGTGGTATGTACAAAACGTTTTGTACCTGTTCAAGTGCACTATGGATTACATTGATATCAATATTGCAAAGGAATTTTATAAAGAATGAATGCAAAAAGCTGCTTTTTTGTTTCAATACTGAACAGGTTAATAGTAAGTGTATTCACAGGTTTATGCTAGCTATATACAGTGCAGTCTTTGTACCAAGTCATTACAAATTGATCATCTCATGGTTGGCTTAATCCCATGGATATCTATGTATATCTGTGTTGTAGATCTATGTGTGCGTTTCTGCATTGTTTCCCTGTGCTAACAATCACTTACCAGTGGCTTTGTGTGTCTGTGTGTGTGTGTGGGGGGGGGGGGCGGGCATGTAATCATGCTAGGCCTCGGA
>JAIPMN010022532.1:10288-20406 GCA_020650975.1 Apostichopus californicus
TGTGATTACAATCACTTACCAGTGGCTTTCTGTGTGTGTGTGTGTGTGGGGGGGGGGGCACATTTCCATATTAAGGTGACCTGATCTAATGGAATTTAAGGGCAGACATGTCTATTAAAGTCACATGCACGGTTGTGTAAACTTGATTGTAGGTGGTCATCCAAAAATTGTAGCTCATGTATAAATTTGGTGCATAAATTACTAATTTTGAAGAGTATTTTAAATGGCAAACCTACAGTACAGTATGGATAGCTCTTGGGAGGAAAAACCTTACTTCAATGGCAAATAAGGGATAAAGGGATGAATATAGCCCTTTCATCCACTCCAGTAATGTACGTAGTACGTATATAACTTGGCTCTGTCTTACAAAATCCTAATGTCATCGTCTTTCTATTGTCTGTAATCACACTTTCATTTCCAATGGGTATATATGGTACAATGACTGTACAGTAGCTATTCACACCGTGCATTTTAAGAACTGTACTTGATACAGATGTACTGTACATGGTACAGATGAACTGTACAGTACATGGTACAGATGTAATGTACACTGTTCAGATGTACTGTACATTGTACAGATGTACTGTAAAGTACAGATGTACTGAACACGGTACATGGTAAGGATGTACTGTACCTGGTACAGATGTACTGTATACTGTTCACTTGTACTGTACACAGTAAGATGTACTGTACACGGTACAGATGTACTGTACCTGGTACAGATGTACTGTACATGGTTCAGATGTACTGTACTGTACATGGTACAGATGTACTGTACATGGTTCAGATGTACTGTACTGTACACGGTTCAGATACATCTGTACATGGTACAGATGTACTGTACATGGTACAGATGTACTGTACCTGGTATAGATGTACTGTACATGGTTCAGATGTACTGTACTGTACATGGTACAGATGTACTGTACATGGTTCAGATGTACTGTACATGGTACAGATGTACTGTACACTGTACAGATGTACTGTACATGGTTCAGATGTACTGTACATGGTACAGATGTACTGTACACAGTACAGATGTACTGTACATGGTACAGATGTACTGTACACTGTTCACTTGTACTGTACACGGTACAGATGTACTGTACATGGTACAGATGTACTGTACACGGTACAGATGTACTGTACATGGTACAGATGTACTGTACATAGTACAGATGTACTGTACAGTATACTGTACCTGTTTACCATACATGTCTTACATCATCATGATGAGGTGATATCACAATGAGCAAAACTGTGCCATAAATAACCTGTTTTAAAGGTCTTTTAACAACTACTGTACTATATATGTACTGTATTATAAGGTTATTCCCTTACTCAATCTGGCATAAGGTTCTACTCGCTCTTAAAAGCTGAGGAGGATGAGGAGGAGGAGGAGGAGGAAAAAACTTTGGGGCAAAAACACATTTCTCTATTCTAGTAATTGGAACAAAAGGAAGAGCAAAAAGGTCCTACTGATAATTCTGTAATGTTTGATGTGACCATATTTGGGCTTCTAGCAGATTTTGTTTCAGAATTTAAAGTATATACTGTATCTTCCATTGGCCCCTATGCAAGGAAGCACCTGACATGCCGTCAGGTCAACTCGATGCAGTAAATTACGGCTCCCTTTGTACAGTACACTAATGGTAGAGCAACAAATACATATGGAATTTGGTCTGAATCCCCATCTCATAAAGATTTCCCTAGTGAAGCAGACTTTATATATTAATGCATTGATAGTTAAAGTTAGGTGCCCCTTTACATAAGTTCTGTTAATATTTACCCTGAAGAAATTGATAGTGCCTTGATGAATTTATTAGTCATTGTATATGTAAGCAAAGGGAGTAAATGCTCTTAAGAATAGTCGAGCGGTAATATGTAGGCGGCAGCTTCCAATAAGCATAGCATTTTGATGAAAAACAAAACCCCAGATCGTGTTTTCAGTAAAACTGAAAGTAGGACGTTCTTAATATTACACAAAAGTACAGTGCTGGCCTGGTAACCCTGATGCTGCAGTAAATTATATATTGTATGGAACCCTGGATGGCACTTATCTGTTGGTGATGAATTCATTATCAGGGATATGGCTTTAAAAATAATGATAATACGACTAATTTATTGGATTATTTGGCTGGCAAATTCTTTTCCCCAAAATGAAATGAGTGCATTTGTGAGCTACTATTATAGATTTTAATTGTATTTAACCTTATTCTCTGTGGTAAAGCTGTATTCCTTTCATCCAACCAAAACCAAATTGTTTGTTTTGGCTAAAATACTGTATAAAGTGTACTAGTTGATATATGTGTACTGTACATGTTTTGTGTCGGGCGAAATGAGAATTCCTTCGAGAAAATGATGTCTGGATGACATCATCGACGAAGACAGCACTATGGGGCCTTGTGATGTACAAAATAAATTTGTTTTAAATCGTTTTTTATTAATTTTTCCTTTTTTCCTTGCTTATTAGTAACAAATTTTTGCTGTTTGCATAATCTGTGTTTATTTAGGGGGGATGGGTTGGGGGAGGGTTGGGTATGGGAGGGGCTTGAATTACAGGAGGGGCTAAGAACACACTGTACATAGCCTCTATCTAGACATGTACAGTGGGTAATACATGTACAGTAACATATAAATACAGTACCATGTTTAAAATAGCAAATCAATTCAAAGAGAGTAAGGAGGCAAACAATATGGGGGAGGGAGGCGGGGGGGAGGGGGGCAGGGGGGAGGGGGGAGGTTAGGAAGCAGGAAAGGTGTAGGGAAGTATATTAAGTTAAGGTTATTGATGTAAAACCAGGCATGTTTGATACTTAACATGTGTACAATATGTACTTGCATCTTGACCTATTTAGAAATTGATATAGAGTACTGTTTTTTGGTACACAATGAACAATATATTGTAGTCTACAAGTTTGTAGGCCCACTTGAGTTTTAAATCATTTCAGTCTCAATTATACAGGTTTGTTATATTACCATAGATGTTTAATGTGAAGCTACGTCCAGTCACACTTCCAAGCCTGTATACAGTATAGTACTTGATGCTATTGTACCAAATCTTAGACTCATTCACCCTTATAAAGAGTCTTTTTCCAGTGTCTAAGTGTATAGGTACTTTATATACTCAAGTAAATCAAAATGGATTGCTGCGTTGTGTAATCCTAGAATTACGGGTTGGTTGATGTTGCGCAATATAGTACTTACTATCTTTTACTGCAGATACTTCTCTGTGTAGGTTTCTTCTAACAGATCAAGGAATACCACTTTTCAGGTAGTTAAGGTTTATTATTAATTAATTGTTCAAAGAATAAGAAAAAAAATTAAAAAAATATAAAAAAATTATATAAAAAAAAAAAAAAAAAATTAGAAAAGTAAGAAGAATAAAATGACCCCAAAAGCATGAAATACTTTACTGTACACTGGATAAGACTGGAAAGTAGTGTATATAGAAATTTACTGCGCTCCTCTCTTTACCTGTCTCGAATTTATTAATTTTGTAAGTTCCCAGATCTACCTAGCCTACTAACTGGTAATATTTTAGCACTGTGCCCCCCCTGTGACCATCCTCCGGGTCATTGCCCATCACCCCCCTCCCCCCTCTTCCAAATCTACCATTCACGAAGTATGGACGCCTTTTCCTGTGAAAGTCTTGTTTCATTGTAAAATCACATTTTTCTGAGTGTGTTTGGGAGTGTGTTTGAGAGACGTTTCACAGCACACTTTCCGTGTGCTGCATTTAAGTATCCTTTGACTATTCCATCCGTTGTATGATGGTGTCTTGTCTTAGTCGTCGCCACGTTTTTTTATCAGTGGTTATGTAATGTTGTCAAGGTACCGAATATGGGAGTATTGCGGTACTGTTATTTTCGTGTTTTGGAGTTTTGTAAATATTCAGACCACCATCTGGATAATTTTGATTCCCTCTGTGCTGTATGGTTCTGACAGGACTGAGCACACACATACATGCCTACTGCAAAGTACAGCAAGTATGAATGTACAGTTTATATACTGTATCAGGATTTTGAAGACACCCTTACACCCCCTTACACCCTCTAGATTTATCCTTTGTTTTGTCGCAAACAAATCTGGGTTTGACAAATTAATAATTGTTAAGTACATTATTGTTTCTCCTCTTCTGCTCAGCTGTAATTTGTGGTAAATTTGTTATTATACATAGTTCACTCACATATATGTACAATATACTGTATGCTGCAGGCACACAATAAAAATAATAAAGTAAAGTCAAACAAATTCACGTCAGTATATGCTGTATGTGTGATGGGACAAGAATGGATTTGTACAGTAGGTAATTTGATTACTTGTTTTTACATTAATTTAATTGTTCCAAAAGCATTTAATCTAGTTATATTAATCACTGGATGTAGTCCACAACATGGTATAGTTAGCATTGCCTAGAGCCTAGAACCAAATAGTTATTCTCTATACATTCTTTCAGTATAATGCTGTAATTCCAGAGCCCCTAGGACATTCAAAGAATATAGTCCATAGGCTTTTTATATTAATGATACAACCCCCCCCCCCCCTTAAAAAAAAATCTGATTTACAGGTTGAGGGAAAATAACATTTAAAACTTACCAGAAACCCCCAAAATGTTTAACAGTATGAATACTTGTTTTGACGTCAAATTGTGTAGTATTTTTTGGACTATTCTTTCAACACAACATCATAACAATATCTCTCATTAAGCATTTTTATCTTTTAGACAGACTAGTGGTCTGTTGTATTCCAAGTGGTATGGATAATATAATTAGTTGATTGATTTTGCTGGTTACTCCTTTTGTATTATAATATTTTATTTAGTATAAGTATCACTTCACAATGGGCAAATGAGAAATGATACTGTATTGCAGGTTTGCACACAGGAACCATACATGAGGTACTCTACATGAAACTGCAAAATTTGAACACACATACATGTAAACCAATTTGTGCAGTAATTGATTTGCCATACCAGAAGACCAGTGAATTTTAACAAATGGCAATTTTTTTTTTAATTTCATAAACTCATTGGCCTTAACCTGTTTATCTAACATATACTGTTAATCTATAGTACTACAGTATAACTTTTGATTTCTGATTTTCAGATATCTATGACATTAAAACTTTCAACAACAACTCATATTAAACATCTCAATTAATAATTTGCTTAACATGATAGATCTACAGAATTTAATATGAACATTGAGCTGGCTTCCCCTGAATGACATCAACATCAATTACAGTAATAATTAAGACAAAGATAATTAAGACAAAGATGAAGAAACATTAGCTGTTATACATTACCCCAATTCCTTGGAACAGCAGCTACATGTCTCCAGATGAAATTTGTACGTGCTTGGCTTCTTCAACCGGCTATGAGATGTTGAATGATCTGTATGGTTTTCCATGCTGTCTTTATGTTAAATCTTCAAATCCTCATAAAATATGGAAATGGTATATAGATCTGTTAATATTTACCAGCAATCACTCAAATATGCTGTCAATTTAGGCAGATACTGTACGTATAATCAT
Organism: Apostichopus californicus; assembly: GCA_020650975.1. Lineage (NCBI taxonomy): Eukaryota > Metazoa > Echinodermata > Holothuroidea > Aspidochirotida > Stichopodidae > Apostichopus > Apostichopus californicus. The sequence continues at coordinate 15,824 of JAIPMN010022532.1, forward strand.
ACGACCAATAAACAGCTTGAAACTCGATTTATTTATTAATCCAGCGTGGTTAGAAACTGGAACATTCGATTTTGTTTATCAATCCAACATATGTTAGAAACCAAACAATCGATTTGTTTACAGCGTAGTTAGAAACCGAACATTCGATTTGTTTATTAATCCACCATTGTTTGAAACCGAACATTCAATTTGTTTATTAATCCAGCATATGTTAGAAACTGAACATTTGATTTGTTTAGTAATCCAGCGTGTGTAAGAAATCGAACATTCGATTTGTTATTAATCCAGCATAGTAAGAAACAGAACATTCGATTTGTTCATTAATCCAGCGTATGTTAGAAACCGAACATTCGATTTGTTCATTAATCCAGCGTATGTTAGAAACCGAACAGTCGATTTGTTTATTAATCCAGCGTAGTTTGAAACCGAACATTCAATTTGTTATTAATCCAGCGTAGTTAGTAACCTAACAGTCGATTTGTTATTAATCCACAGTTGTTAGAAACCGAACAGTCAATTTGTTTATTAATCCAGCGTGGTTAGAAAATGAACAATCGATTTGTTTATTAATCCAGCATATGTTAGAAACCGAACATTCGATTTGTTTATTAATCCAGCGTAGTTAGTAACCGAACAGTTGATTTGTTATTAATCCACCGTTGTTAGAAACCGAACATTCGATTTGTTATTAATCCACCGTTGTTAGAAACCGAACATTCGATTTGTTATTAATCCACCGTTGTTAGAAACCGAACATTCGATTTGTTATTAATCCAGCGTACTGTACAGTACATGCCTGTTTGTTGCAATTACAGTAAGATTGTAACTGCGGGTCCCTTAATGATCTCAATCCTTTGCATTCAGATTGCCGAAAAATAATCAGCAGAAATAGCTTGATATTATTCAATCCCCCAAAAAAATGCAAAACATTGTTTGGAACTGCATCGATATAATCGCTGCACCAAAATTCTCCTCTTTTACAACTGTTTATATGTACGATAGCTTAATATTAAAGTCATCGTTGGGAACAAATTAATATATGATTCCTGCTTGACAAGTCAATTGTCCAAACTGCTTCCTTGCCACTACTATTAGAGTCCAAACTCTCTGATTGCTCTACTAGTAACTCTCAATGACCTAGGGATACCTGTATATGTCCTTAATACTGTATAAGGTTTGAAGGACACGTTTTGAATTCGTTCCAATTTCTGCAAAAACCTCTCATTAATGAAACATTCCAAACAGCTTGAACTTGAATATAGAATCGTGACTTGGTCAAATAGTTGACGCTATACTTCCTCAGACATCAGCTGTTATTACCCATTGTGTCATGTCACACATCCGTCCATTCAAAGTATTTTTTTGCTCCTCGATTTGTGATCTCTGATGAGCTCCTCAATAATACATCCGAACGAAATTATCACTCGAACCTTTAAAAAAAAAAATAAGAAAATTTGAAGTCAGAGGGGAGGCGACTTTTTTGTCGTAAAAATGTAATATCTGGCGACAATTTCCCAGGGAGAAGATGAAGAAGTGTTAACCGAAGGGCCTCTGAGTCTCGTTCTGGAAGTGTCCTTCTGATCACAAGTCTGCTCGGCTGAAGTGAACCATCAGGAAAATTAATCTTGTAATATGATGTAGTACTCACTGTTATTAATACCAGGTCGCATCATTGCTTCATCATATATATATATATTGTACAAAGGTCGTCCACAGGCAATAAACACAGGCTTTAATTACGAAGTCTCGTTAACATTAGCGTGACATTTATTGTGAAATGAAAAAGATAGAAACGCAATTTGGGTGTAGATGAGTTCAATGTTATTAATATGATTTTATTGTTTACTTTGGAAAATATTATGCCAGTTATTATAAAAATTGTCAGTTATTCTGAGAAAAAAAACAGCTTCATATGTTTTTTTATATTTTAAATCCAGAAAAACACAGAGAATCCATCCACAGTTGCTTGGAAATTGTTACCAAATTGCAAATTAAATAGAAGTACATACATACATATATGTATATAATATAGATAAACACATGTACTGTACATAAACTCACATTTTGTCTGAGTCTTCACACTAAATGAAATTGTATCTTTGTTCTATCACAGATCTCCTTGCTGGTATTGGATTGGAAACTTTCAACGAGTTATGCAGATATCTGGGGAGCAGCTACATTGAGGTAACCAATTGTTGCTGCCAGTTGTTAGCTAGTAACAGGTACCCTCTTAAAACCTGTAAAGAGATAAAACGGTAGACGTTTGTCTGTTCTTAAATATCACACGATATTTAGGCAATGATTAATAGTAGACCAGCGAATAATCGCTCAATTTGTTTGCAATATTATTTAAACAGATCTTTACAAGCAGTCATGCAAACCATGTCTCAGTGCATACAGTACTTAGTGATGTTATATAGAACTGTAGAAATTTGGCGTTGTGTGTCATTGGCATAATTTTGCGCTGGACAAGCTAGTGGTTTTATACCAATCGATCCCTCAAGTTATGCCTAAATGTTCAACGTATTCATGGATCAAATTGCCTCATGACACATTTTAATCATTTTCTTGAAACACTTTCAAATGTTTTGTAATGTTCAGTAAGTATAGTTTCTGACTTGTGTGGAACACCCAATAGTGTTCATAATGTTGTCATGGTATGGCATTATGTACCAGTGTGCTATAAAGGTTACCACTGAAATGTTGTCTATCCCTCAAAGTTGCTTGAATGATATATGATACATGGAAAGAAATGTTGCCAAAAAAAAAAGAAATTAATAAAATTAAAAAAAGAAAGAAAAGGAAAATAGGAAGAAGAAACATCATAGTATATATCCAAATGTTCAGTAGCAGCAACATTGTGAGAACTTCTCCAATTCACATTAATGTTGCCACACATATCAATCATTGCCAGGTTGTCATTGATCATCCATATGCTATATCAATCTTAGGTTTCCTTTTTCTTTTTCTCTGTATTGTAAGAATCTGACATACCTTTAGCATAGAGGTACAATACAGTATCTCCTACCCCTCTTGCTTCCCTCGATTTGGTCATCAATCTTTTAAGACACAGCAGTAATTGCAAAGAAAAAACTGTCGAATAATTATGAGGGATCGTAACAGTTTATAGCTGAATAATGTATTTTATTCTTCTCTCTACCTGTCTCCTATAAATGTGTATACAGAATCTGATATACAAAGCCTACTGGTCAATGAAGTAAGCTGCATCCCTCAGCAGTGACCCTCTCTAGGGTCATTAGCCCCTTCCTTTTGAATTTACCTTTCAGAATTCTACAACTTGGTGTGTTTTAAACCTTGAAATTTTATCCGTATGAATTCCCCTGTTAAAATGAGATATTTCTTCAGTTGCATGCAGGTGGCATTTTTGCTTTTAAAAGGTTGACTTCGGGCAGAATTTCAAATGTGGGTTTTGTATATTTGTCAATAGTTCCAAGAAGAAAAGAAATATTGGAGTGCTACTAGTGATGCAGTTTTAAAAACATGTCATTTTAGGTGGGTTAAAATGTTATGTTTTCACATTGACTTTTGTGATGCAGCTGAGAAAGTAGCCTAATGGTCCCTTTATTAGACTATGATTTCAAGTCAAATTTAAATTTATGATGCCAGTTGTCTACGCGGCCATTTCTCAAAAGTGAAAGGTTTTACAGAAATTGTATGACCTGGACTGTACTAGCTGTGTCATAAAGGCTTACAAAATATCCAAATTACTGTAATTGTGTGTCTAAAGTCATTCTTTAGTTATCAATTTGGAATATACTGGGTGCAAAAACTGGATCTCTCCTGAATGAATAAAAAAAAATATTAAAAAAAATAAATAAAAAAATATATATAAATATACATAAATATATGTGTTTATATGACTTGTTGCATTGTTTCTGGTACCATAGCTTTTTAAAATACAACTGAATGTGGATGTCCAATGTAAATTTTGTAAGGATTTGTCAGTACTGTGCACTGGTTAATTATGTGCAATTTACTTATACTTTGGTTTGCTTCTTTGCAAGCATTCAAAGTGCTCTCTCTCTATGGTAATCTATTGTGTGTATTGTAAAACAATAACTTGTCTATTATCGTAAGTGGCATCGTACCTGATTATTTAAAAGCCTAGTCTAAAAAGAAATTGATTTTTAACTGATGAAACAGTCCTGAACAGATTCCAAGCATCCTGTAGAAATTTGCATCCAATTCCTACATGTTGTCCTCAAGATATTTGACGATTAAAGTTGTCACAGTTTTGTACCATATTAATGTGAACTTGAAACAAACAGGTGTGATGTCATACTGTACTTAGCCAGTGACCTTGCAGCAAAAGCTTTTGTTTTATTTTATTTTTCACCTGATCGTTTCGAACTTGTATTGGATAGGGTTCCAATGACACCTAATAGGATGTGAAGTTAACTATATACCAATCACGTTCGTGTATTCACACTGAGATCTGCATGCCAATTTTGAAGTGGGTCAATCCATGCCAAATCAACAGTGGCCTCCACGTCGACCCTCTCAGAATCGCCTGAAATTGATATGGTGTCTTGCCATATGTCTCAAAGGATGAAATTGGGCAA
>JAIPMN010022533.1:0-32757 GCA_020650975.1 Apostichopus californicus
TGATTACATTATCAAGAAACTACCATACGACTCATCCAATTCTCGATCAAAACAAAACGATCATACAAACTTATTTATTAAAATGATCAACAGCTGGCCATAGGTCTACGTACTTGAAACGTTCACATACTACGGTATTTATTCAGCCTCTGAAGAAGATCCTGCTAGGGAACGAAATGTCAGGCTCACTTACTTTTACACATTCTCTTCCACAGGCTCTTTTAGTAGATAAGCAGTTGGCTAACAGCTGGCCATAGGTCTACTTGAACCGTTCACATACTACGGTATTAAATTTAGCCTCTGAAGAAGATCCTGCTAGGGAACGAAACGTCAGGCCCACTTACTTTTACAAATCCTCTTCCACAGGCTCTGTTAGTGGATTTATAAGCAGTTTGCTAACAGTTTTGTTCTCTTTTGACTATGGTATTTAGTTAGATTACTGTGGTATTATTCTGTCAACTGCCAGACCAAAGTCATAAATTAATATTATAGCTATTTTTTGAGTATATAATCTTCTTATTACAAACACTCGGTTGGTACTTTAAGATGTTTTACGTACCGTGTAAGTAGTCTGCTAAATCACCTCCGTTACAAAACTCCATGACCATGAACAACGAGGAAGGTGATTCCTGGAAGAGAAAAATAGAATAAAAAAAAAACGATGACCATCAAATAGTTGTCCCCATGGCAACCAGGAAAATAATATTTGTATGGATAATGTATTGACAACAGCACTAGACAATTTTGTGTATAAACTACACTTTAGAATTGAAGTACAGTTCAGAACGTGTACAGGGCCTTAACAGGTAAATTACCAGTTAACACAAGTAACACAATTAATGAATTACTTTCAACTTCACATTGAGTTGATCAATGTTACTAATTCTGACATAACTTGGTTTTCTTCTTCTTAGCCCTAAATGATAAAAACAAAAATTGTTAATTAAATTAAATTAAATTAGGCTAAATTAAATTAAATTATATTGAATTAAATTAATTTGTTTCTCATTTTGAGCACATTATGCATCATGAACAAACAATAGTGAACACACTACTGTATAATGTCAACACATTCCAGTGCAGAGCACTGATATGAAGCAAAAGTAGGAAGTCGCATCTTACAGTCTACAAATCAACAAATTAGTTTTCATTTGATTGTGATAGTGAAAGTTGATGAATCACTGAACAGCATATTGGCAAAACGATGTTTACTGCACTATGAGTGTTGCTATTACACACACCTTTGTTATGACCGACACTGTGTTACCCACGATATTAATGCTAAATCATCATGTAGCTTCTTACTGTTCTTCATGTGATGGACTATACTATAGGTTTCAGCTGAGTGTATGTGGAATTGTATATTGAATTGAATTGAATTGAATTTATTTGCTACATTCCATTATTTTACATTTTGAACAGTATAGGATAAATATAGATGGTATCAAATACAGTAAACAGTAAATATAGAGTATTGAAATAATATATATGTGAGATGGAAGTAGAGGAACCAGAAATAAGTGGATACTTTTCTGGTCTGGTCTGGTATATATAGGCAGTCAGGGATAATTAAATAATAGATAAGGGAACATTCGTTTTATCAAAACTTTTCCTTTCTTCCAGTCAAAAAATTAATGAGTTGGATAATATCCAAACTGTTTGAGATTAAAATCTGAGGTGAGAAAATTAGGCAATGGGGTCAAACGGGGACAACTGAGGGAGAAAGAGAAGGCATTATAGTTTAGAACACTTCTTTAGCTGAAAATCTATTCAGCTGTTAATGTTGGACTATAAGCAAATATCAGATGAAGGGCAGCATGATGCGAGTAAGGGGGATGGGGGAGGGGAGGGGATATGTCATGCCTACAAGTAGCATGTTCCCTTAGTGGAGATGCATGTGTACACACACTGTGTAAAGTACTGACTGTGTAGCATAGCAATTACTGATCATTTGCAAAGTATCGTTTTGCATGCGAAGTGAAGACAGGCATGAGAGGAGCTTGTATTAAGTAAACTGACAGACTACTCTATTTTTTTATATATAGTTTAAGTACTGTTAGTGAACACCTTAGATTTTACACTGCAGCCTAACTTATTAAACCATCCTTCTTCTCACTTTATGACCTCCTCTTGATCCCCTAACCCCTTCCCTTCCCATCTTCCTTCCCAATCCACCGCTCCTATGGACTGTGTAACAAACATTTACTTCTTTCAACATTCTACTCCCTCAGTGTAACAAAGGAAAGCTTTATAAACAAACCCTTCTCAGAAATCAAAGAGTAAATAATGAGCGGTCTGTAGCTTCATTGAACAAATAATGTCTGCATGGTCATTCTTTCCATTGTATTGTTTCTACCTGATAAACACTGTTATTGAGGTACCTAGGTATAAGTGTGCACAATAATTTGCACCTTAGTCCAGTCAAACCACCCTCCTTTTCCTGTTATGGCCTCTCTTGCTCTCCCTGCCTCCCAACCCCCCTCCTCATTCCCCTCCCATCAATCCACCACTCCAATGGAACATGTAATAAAAACACAATTTACCACAATTAATGTTCTACATACTGTAGCTACTCCCTTGATATATAACAAAATTTGTAAACAACTCTCTTTCCCAGAAATCAAACAGTTTATAATGGATGGTCAGTAGTAGCTTCAACCAATAATGATTGGTCATTCCTTGAAACTGTGTTGTCACTAACTGACATTACTGTAACTGCTGTTATTGAGCAAACAGTAAGTACATGTACACACAAATTTAATCTGCAGTACTGCCTACAGGTAATCTACATACTGTAGAATAGATTCACAGACTACTAAAACAAATTAAACAGTATATAAAATTTAATGAAAATATTCACCAAAAAGTACAAAAGCTCCCTGGATTATTTGTAGTCATTCACTGACATCAATCCGAGGTGTTTGAGCCCCATACCCCTTCCCCGTTCAATAGACAGAAAAGTTTAATAGTAATTATTAGCACAGCCGTTAGCACTGCGGATGGACCAAATTTATAGTCTAGATATACCTCAGAAATGCACTGGTCATTTGACATTAAATATTTGTTTTTTTTCTGGGGGAACATCCATAAATCCCATTCATGAGGGTCAGCTTCAATAACCTCAGGGTCATACCCCTCCTTAATAATAATTCTGGACCTCCCTCCCCCCTGTCCCCACACACACACCCTAATTAACACTACCAATATAATTTCGATACCAGATCAAGTTATAATAAAACAATCTAGATCAAATTTCAATGATCGTCACAGAATACAGTTTGTTCAAGAAAAAATCTTTTTCAGGATAAAAAAGTAAAACAACAAAAATCATAATTTGATGACAATTTTAAGTATCTCAGAAATGGGACATCCCATGCACACTGTACTTGCAACTGACTAATAATTGGAGAAAAAAACAATTATCATATAAATAATGAGGAAGCACTTCATGGAAATCTACTTGACAGGTACGTAAGCACGTCATGGACAATTTGGGCAATTTGCCAACATAAAGCAACTGATTAAGGTTTAGAAATATGTATGAATCACTTGTTGGCATTCATTCGTCTGACCTGCGTGCATTGTAGTTTGTCACCCCATCGATCCACAAAACACGTAAGATGTCAAGAAGATGGAAAAAATTTAAACTGGGAATAAAATATTACCACCGGTTGTGGCTTTAGTATGCATACATGTAAATTGCTATTTTGTCACACTATTAGTGTACATAGAAAGAACATCATTATCTGCCATTGTGGTAAACAAAAGACACAGTCGTTAACAACTGGATAAGCTTGAAAACAACTGGTGTGTGGCAACATTAATTACAATACTGCTAAGTTCTGCATAGTATAGTTTACACAGTGATGTACTGATCAATATCAACAATTTTTCTTTTTTTGTGTGTAGTATATCTGTTCCCTTTCCTATGGACTTGTGATACCATTTCACATCATGTAACATCGTCAATGTGATCAATCATACTGTTGAAGTCCCCATGTAAGGGGACTGGGATTGAAAGTGGATTGGTTCATTTGTTTGGGTTTTCTTGTGTGACTTTTCCTATAAGAAAAAGTACTAGCTTTGCCTCATATTACTGTACATATTAGGGTATATATTCAAATTATACAGTACAGGGTGAATAAAATATGGATGTAGAACAGTATAATTTTGTCTGTTTCCAGATAATTTTGTCTGTTTCCAGAAACACATCCTAGGAATTAATGTCCTACTGTACAGTACTGTTCAGTATGTGATGCCATATATACATGTACAATAGATCTACAGACAACCATAACGAAGTGCAAATGCAGGCACTTCTTCAAACAGTGTCATAAAATGGTGTAATGTATGTTAATGATAGTAACATACTGTCTAGAAGGCCTGTTGAATGGTAGATTAGGAAGGAAGAGGGTGGTGACCTTAGACCCCCAGGGTCATCGGGGGTGCAATGCAAGAATGTTACCAGTTAATAGGCTCGGGTAGATAGGTGTGCATAGGTTAAGGAGACAGGTAAGAGAGGAGTGAAGTAAATTTTACTGTGTGTTATCGTACAGTACTGTACAGTTTTTAAGATATTCAATGGTATAGTTATCATATCACTTAACCACTGTGGTCATGCAAGAAAGGCACATACTGTACAGCACAGTCGTCACGGAATAATCCAGTGTTCCAATCATTCCTGTGCAACAGTTTTATGATTTATTTTCCCTCAGAATTCCTACAAAGTATCATTTTCTGTACAGAAATGCAAACTGTAGATCTACAGTACATCTTCCATTAGCATATAGTAATTTGTCATGTACAGAACAGGTAATTGTAGCACGTTACTGTACAAACCTTACCGTGCAGATTAATACTTTTAAAGCAGCATTTTGCGTCCTTTTCTATGATATTTCTCAACCTCACTGACCGCACTATGCCATAACGACATACATAACTAGCTTATCTATTTAAATCTTACTTCAAATGGTGGCATAAAAGTCGAAAAATTTGCAACTTTCAACTTTGTTTTTCTCCAAGATATTTTCCGTTGGGATCCCAATTAACCTCGCCCATAATATGAATATGCAAACACTAGGAACGTCATTGACCAATACGTAATACAACACCAAGCTTGATTTGTGTACAGTCTATAGCAGTTGTACCAGGGAGTTCCATAACAACTCCCTGGTTGTACCAACGCAAAGTCTTGAATCTATTTTTAGCATCGGCTCATAACTAAACCAGCATCTCTGATTGGTTGAATTCAAACTAGTGGGTTTGGGGTACTGTATGCGATTAATTTTAAATGTGGAATTTTGTCGTGGATACTTTTCTCATTCTCTGCAAATATCCTTAATTACTCGCCAATTAACGATGTTGGCAGGGAAAGACTTGGCTGATATCTTAGTTTGCTGTTTTGTGATTGATATATGTAAAAAACTTGATGGACATTTCAAAAAAGTAGAAAACGGCGACCAAACGCAAACTGCTGCTTTAAATGCTACACAGTGATGACATTTTGTCAGATTTAAGTCTTAGAAATAGGGGGCCAACAATAATATTTTTACTTAAAAATATGCAAACATTTTGGTGACATTAAAAGCAACCCTGGACAGTACCATACCCTATTAAAAAAAAACGAATTCATACAGTATGTTACTAGGTCTACACAATACTTCATATGATAACATTTACTTTCAAATTAATTTCTTGTTAATTAGAACCAAATGCAATTTCTATGACAACACAGAATGCATGTCAACATTATTAAACATGGCTTTAATAATTACAGTATAAAGCCTGAAGGTCACAGCGAGTAAAGTTCACTTCCAACTACTTACTATATAAACACGTAATTTAAAAACAGATATTCATAAACAATAGCAATAAAGATGGCAAGAGGCCAACCTTTGTTGTTGACTGTGTTTACACACACCTGTAACAATTGAGACTTTACATAACCTGTTAACAACTACTATAATGAACTTTACTTTTGGCTATTGATCAATTGGATTTCATTGTTTTTGCAAAATACCTTACCAACATCAACAATTAAGTAAACAAGTAATAATAAATTTCACAAATTTGAATTTCAGTTCTTGCTAGAGCTACATTTTATGACATACTGTATATACTAAGTACTGTTGTAGTTTTATTATATCATGAGCAAGTCTAGAATTTTAGGAAAAATGAGAGTGTTGTGGGTGCAAGGAGACAAGGTAATCAATTCTGAAAATTAGAGCAAATTGAATAGAATCAATGCACAGGCAGTATGGCAATATTTATTTTGTATTCTGCAAATTAAGTTCTTCAAGTTGAAGCTGTCAGAATTACTTTGCAATTCTGTTGACAGGAATCAATTTAACCAAGGTCACTGAGACAAAATAGTTGAGGACAAATGCCCTTGCCTCTTGACCCTGATCTATTCTCCTTGAATAAAGACACTTTAAAATACCATTAACAAAACAAAGTTGCTGTGTTTCTCTGAAAGGGGGAAAAATCTCATTTCTTTGTGCCTTTCTACCAACCACCAATATTTAGTGCAATATCTTCAGCTCAATCTTATCCACATTTATCAACATTTTCTCTCTCCCTCTCTCTCAACATTAAAATGGACTAAGTCATGAAGATCCATCAAACTCTACTGTTGACCAGTTAAATATTTAAATATTTAATTATTTAAATTAGTATTAAAATCTAACTTATGTTGTTGTCAACTATATATGGATATCACAATTTGTTTTTTGTTCTTTATTTCATTTATCACATGAGAAAGTGAAAGAAACCTATAAATTAACATACATATATAGCTCAAAGTGAAAAGTAAATGACAGCAGCGTGTAAATTTTTCAACAGCTCTGAACATTTCTAAATATAGCTTTCACAAAGATAGTCAAGTTCCAATACTGAGATTGGACCATCTCGTATGTCCAGTACTTATGTGTGCGACAATTGGAACGTCTTGTCTCGAGAAGGGAGATCTATTTCAAGCAATTATTATATTTGAGTTTCTGGAATGCCTACTGTACGATCAAACTGCAAGCAAGCACACGATGCAGGGTGCCATGTAATGAGAAAGCTAGACCCTTATCAATACTACTGCATGTATCCCCTGCTATCAAGCACCCACTGTGTGCTGTGCACATTCACGTACAATGAACAAGATTTTTACGTCGATTAAGATTTACGTAGTACGTTGGTCAAATCAATTGTTAGTTTGGCAGGGAGGATCAGCTGATCGCTGTTTCAAGTCCCTGTCTGCAATCCGGAGCAGAAAATGTAGCTTAGTGCTTGTTTCAGTTTGGCAAAGCACAGAACTACTGCATCCATAATATCCACTTATACATCAAACGTATAATATCAGATTTATTTTAAATTTTAGCAGTAAATTTATACTGTTGCGTAAGTCGAGTTCATCAGGATTTTCCAGAAAAGTTAATACAGATGGATGGAACACACCCATTGTATCCTGCACTAAAGGGTCTTTAAATTGTTAAAGACAATAGCAATTCACAAAATCCTCATATTGCATCTTGACAAAATATAGATTGCAATTGTTACAAAATCCTTCTCTTTTTCTTTTTTTTACCATGCTGCTATCTTTAGTCTTTATCTTTAGTAAATTAATACTGTTGCTAAAGTCAAGTTCATCAGGATTTGCAGAAAAGTTAATACAGATGGATGGAGAACACCCATTGTATCCTGCACTAAGGGTCTTTTAGTTAAAGACAATAGCAAACTATTGTGCAATTGTCTGGGCTAACTTGCACCCATCTATTGTTAATCGCCTATTCATCCTCCAGAAGCGTGCCGTACGGTGTATCAACAATGTTCTTGTACCGTGATCACACTGCACCTTTTTTCAAAGACAACCGGATACTTAGCATATTTGACTTATACCACTACCAATTAGGAATCTTTATGTACAAATTTAATCACAATTTACTTCCACCCAATTTTAGCTCTTTTTTCATCAAGGCAGGCAATGTTCACCATTATGAGACACGAAATAGGGACAATTATTTTCATAGATTATGTCGTTCTTCTTCTTATCAAAAGACAATCCGCATAAGTGGCCCCACGTTCTGGAATTCTCTAGATGTCAACTTACGTACCCAAACCTCTTTGACTTCCTATAAATTGGCTTTAAAAAATCATTTGTTAGATAAGTACTGATCTTTTTTTCTCCCGGCTTCTTCTTTTCTTTTGGGGTGGGTGGGACTTAAATACGTTAAAGTTTAGTAATAAGTAAATCAATTAATTAAGTATAGAGGGTGGCCTGGAATTTATATAAGCATTGCTTCTGCCAGGTCTCCCCCGCAGTGATAATTACATTGTAAATAAGATTGTTCTTGTGATGACTGTATGTATTCTTCAACATTTTGATGCTTCTGTACTTTCTTCTATGTATTTTTTTGTATTATCATCTTGGGGAAATAAAGAGAGAATACAGCAATTCACAAATCCTCATACAGCATCTTGACAAAATATAGATAGCAATCGTTAAGAAATTTTTCTCTCTTTTTTTTTGCCATTCCACTAATTTTTAGTTTTATATAAACCTAATTCAACTATTTTTTAACCTCTTACGCTAGTATTTATTATACTTTTCAGATTCTGTATTTCCGATTCGATGCCTGTTTATGAATACCTTATCTTTATACTGGATCAGAATAAATGAATGAGTTAATGAAGTATGGCAGGTTACGATACGATAAACTGATATTAGATTTAATATCATACTAGAGTGCACTAGTATGTATAAAAGCTGAAACAACTTGCCCGTGATTTGATGGCACAGTATAAACTTAACCTGATAACATTTTCGGCAGGTCTAGAATTTGTATGAAGACAAAACCAGGGTCAAGGACAAATCATTTCAATATATCGTCTGTTGGTGTGTGGTCAAATCTTTTCAACCTGCTTGATAATTCAGGTTGAACAATATATATTAAATTTCACAATAGTAGTTATATTGCATAGTATCAGAATTCTACTTCCCAGATTCATGGTTACATTTGCATTTTGCCCTCTTCCTTTCTGTGGACACAATTACATGTTAGTCCTTCTGTATTTTTTTTTTTTTAGTCTTTTTTGTATCACTCAATATTTTATTTGAGTGCAAATTTGCAGTGGAGACAGGTGAGAGCAGAATAAAGAAAAAAAAAAATTATCCAAAAGATGGAAATAAATTTTTAAGGTGTCATTACAAATGAAGACAACATTTGTGAATTGATTGATAATTTGGAGGTAAATTTCAAACATTTTCCAATCTAATTTTCCTTTCTTAAACCTCTGATCTGTTTTAAAAGGTATTACAACATAATAAATTTGACTGAATTAGGGTCTCAATCTTTCCTTACTGTATAGCCACTGTTTATGCACAAAATGTGTGCATAATAATACTAATAATAATAATAATTAACAGTTCTTATATAGCGCAACTTACAATAAAGTCTCGCCGCGGTGTACTTAACCCTGGTCATTGGTAACTTGTCACACCTACACACCAAAGTGTGCACAATTCAAACAATCTCTCCTGGGGCACCACAGCGACGTGTCCCCTGGGGGACTTCCCATAGGGTGCAGCCACAAACCTGCGCACGCAACTATATTTACAAGTCACCTCGCAAGTCCCCATTTAAACACCTGGGTGAAGAGAGGCAATGGAGATAAAGTGCCTTGCCCAAGGACACAACGCAATGATCTGGCCAGGGCTCGAACCTGTAATCCTTAGATCACAAGTCCACTGCCTTAACCACTTGACCACAACGCCCTCCATAGCATTGTTTCATGTGGATTTAAACTTCTGACTACTAGAATAAGTCTACTTCTGTTTAGAGCCCTTTGGGAAGAGATGATTCATTTGTCTTTACTTCTCAAACTCATACTGTACTTGTTTGCTGATTATTAGTCACCACACACTCAGCATGATGGTGCTAGGATCATGTACTGTAATGTAGAGCTCTACAACATATATGTAACTTCCTCTCAACACTAGTCATCACATTGCCTGATACAGACACAGTTTGACAGCAAACAACATCAAATGACATCAATTGAAACAGAGAGAGAGAATGACCTGAGTAATATTAAGAGGAATGGTTCCATTTTCTGTTTCTCTCTGTCTTTGTGTGCTTGTGCATGTGTTTACTTACTAACGCCTAAAACCGCCGCCTTCTCTGCCTAGATGCTCAGAGTGAAGTGAAGTTAAAAAACCTTGTGGCCCATTCCATTTGCCCATTCCACCTGGAAGCAATGCTTGCAATTAGGGGCATGTGTTTCAAATATTCATCCTTTATAAGAGACCTATTGTTTTATTTAGAGCGCCTCGCTCCATAACAAAACGTTTTGGCATTTACTGTTGGATGCGCTCCAAACACCTTGCATATTATGCTAATTAGTCTATGACTAGTGGAAATAACCCTATACGTTTCATTTTAACCATCACATACTACATGTTGCAAAAAGTCTAAATACAAAATGTCTAAAGGAAACATGCCTACCTTCAACATGTTTTATGACATCTTAAAATGATCTGAGCAAATATGTCAACATCTGTGTTTAACATAATTTTCCTTTAAAATGATCATTTCATGAAAGTTAACTTCCAAAGTTCTATTTTGAAGTGCATCATGGGTGGAACATAAATTTCATAGATAAGACACACACGCACAAAAATTGAAGATAGATGACATACCTTAAAATGCAACAGAGCGACAACATTTTCATGATGAAGTTCCTGGAAAATGAAACGAGAATAATATCTTAGTTCATAGTCATTTCTTGATTTAGTTTTTTGGAGACTTACTATCTGTCAAAGCACACTGTGTGACTTAGAAGAACCGTACATCTGTCAACTTTGCAAACCAAAACTGTGCCTGGAAAGGGGACTGGAAGAGGTTATAAAACTGTCTAGAATGGTAACTTAGGTTTAAATATACTGTAAAGGATATACCATATAGTGATATACAATATAAATTCACTGGCCCTTCTCTCAGCTTTATAGAATGAAGAGACATGAAATAATGTCATTTTCATGATTTTATTTGAAATCAAGTAAGTACCTTGACCAAAAATCTGTGATATGACATATTGTTAGGCAAATACCCCTCCCCATGTACAACATTTTTTCTGGGATTCAATTAAACCTTGTCTATGGCCTTTTCAAGTTCATGAGTTTACCTTGAGAATTTCAATTTCCTTTTCTGGAAAAGTTTGAGACTTGGAAAGGTTCTTCTTGTGAATATTCTTGATGGCTACCACTTGGTCTGTTTTCTGGTTGAAAAGAAACGAGAACAAAATTAATTCATTCAGGCACATGTACAATAAAAAAAAAAAAACCAAAATCAGAGGATAATGGATCTACAGTGAGTTCTGTTCTTTTTTCTTTCTTTGGCATTTGCTCAATTATTATCAAAATGATGGAATCAAAGGAAGTGATTAAACTATGTACTGTGTATATACAGTATACCATGTCATAATTGTTGGCAATGATTCTTCCAGCTTGCTTAAATATAGATCTGACATTTAAGTCTTGCTGTTCATGTACCACTGCATATCATACCGTACACTGCATTACGGTCAATTGTAAAAATTATCAATTTACAGTACGTTCAGGTTATCAGCTTCACCAGTGTAATTTCAAAGAATGAAATTGACTAATTTCTTGCACTAGACATACTGTATATATTCCCTTACCTTACATGTATATCCCAAACATATTTCAATTGGCCAATGTTGCATTTTCTTGTTTTCTTTCATTTCTGATCTTGTATATGAGTACTGAACATTTAACATTTTTAGTTCTGATTTCTGAATGTGTAAAAGTAAGTTGGCCTGACGTTTCGATCCTACAGTAGCAGGATCTTCTTCAAAGGCTAAATGACAAGTAACAGTAACAGAAGGGACAAAAACACGCACAGAATACAGACAGGTTAATGAGCATGGTGAACACAAAGGGATAGATGTAAGGGGATTAGTAGACAAGGGATGGAGAGAAGAAAGGAAGAAACCAACAGGGGAAGAGGAGAGGTAGGAGATAAACAGTGGAGGGACAAAGAGAGGATTAAGGGAATGGGGTAGGGAATAAACTGGAGAAGGACAAAGACAGAAAGGTGTGGAGAAAAAAGGGTGGAAGAGAACTATGAGAAGAAGAGTGAAGGGGGGGGGGGAACAAGGGGAAAAGGCTTCTCTAGTGGATAAGCAGTTTGCTAACAGTTTTATTTTATTCTGATTTCTGAATATAAGAACTATTAAAAATCCTGATACATAGTAACTCAAGCTAACAATGACACATTGAATATTAACTGATGAATATTCATTATTAATGAATCCTACAGAACTGATTTCAGACAAACTTTCTGCTGATCACCTTCCTATAATCAAGCAACTTTCCAGTTCAGACACCAAACCCTCTGTTTCAAGTGTAAAGTTAGTTTCACTAAGTTCCAAGTGCTGAACAAGCTTCCTTTGTTCATCCAGTTTTCTGAGACAAAGACTTTCATTTAATCAACCCAGTATGTAATGAATGAAAAGGTTATATCATACTGTGCAATATGTATCGAGTAAGAGGCCCCACAACGAATAAATATTATATGTATGCAACTAAACATATTTCAGATTTCATGGTAATGAAATGTTTATCTGGTAGATGTAGCAAAAATGCTACATTCAAAATATGGCATAACTGGAGGAAGAAACATACTACATACATAACCGTAGCAATGTTTTCGCAGTACTGTAACAGTGTAGCAGTGTAGTGTACACTGTAGCAGTACACTATACGGTACTCTGTAGCAGTGTGGTAGTACTGTACATAGCCGTGCTTAGCATTCTACAGTAGCAGTGTTTTAGCAGTACTGTATAAACAGTGTAGTGTACACTGTAGCAGTACACTATATATGTATATTGTAGTAGTACACTATATGGTATACTGTAGCAGTGTAGTAGTACTGTACATAGCCGTGCAGTGTTTTTACATGCTGTTCATATATGATCCCAGTAATATAAAATTTACAAGTATTTCATGAGAGATCAAATTAATAAATATTAAAAGTGTTAGTCACTCAGAAAAAGAGCGATTACTGTTAATTATTTCCCTGCTAATTGCTACATAAAGT
The DNA here is from genome assembly GCA_020650975.1 of Apostichopus californicus. Lineage (NCBI taxonomy): Eukaryota > Metazoa > Echinodermata > Holothuroidea > Aspidochirotida > Stichopodidae > Apostichopus > Apostichopus californicus. Next base: position 13,107 of record JAIPMN010022533.1, read on the forward strand.
ATTCATTTAAACACAATGCAGATATTCATAAGACAACTGGAAAGAGAAACATTGTGTAAATAACTAAGTGATTAGTTGTCCACTTGAGTGAGGTTTGCTCTTGCCTACTGTGTGTTTAGACTCTTGAATGCAACAAAAGTGACAGTGCGGTTTGCGAGCATGTATTAATACATACTGTACAAGAACAATGAACTGTGTGATGCAGTATAGTTGCAGTATTAAAAAATAAGCCTTTAATATTGAATATAACATGTAACATGCACAGCACTTCACATGTATACATGTAAATACCATATTGTAAAATTTTGTAAATGCTTAGCAGTGTGCATGAAGTACAGTGCCCTTGAATTAATCATATGGCAGGGATTCCGCTGGGATTTCTCTTGTGAGAGAGGCGGTTAATGGCTTGTGACACTGGAGGTGTGAGCATACCTGGATGGGGGGGGGGAGGTTGGTCTGGGGGCATAGTTGCCCAGAAAACTTTCTTAAACATCCTAATGTCAATCATCCTAACAAATTAAAAATGATGTGTTAATTATGCAGAAGAACTTTTATATGTTGCTATAATTTAGTGTTCATCAAATGATGGCATGTAAGTTAAAAAAGTTGGATTGTAATCATTGCATTTTTGTGCTATTTCTCTGAAACGGTTAGACGGCGACGTTGCTAATATTTTTGCGAGGCGGCCGCAAAATACTGAAAGGCAGCCAGCAAGCCACCTCACAGAATGAATGCCAGGAGAAGCCCTGATATAGTGTACATGGAAATGCTAGTTTAATGACAGGTTGAATGGCATAGTGACCAAATATGGGCAAACTGGAGCTATCTGTACTGTTTGGTACAAATATTATGAACATTCTGTATAGAAGAGTAGGCCCACTGATAGTACAGTAGTGCTCCCTTGTAGTGCTCAGTAAGTACTGCATGCCTGAAGTAAATTTATGTACTGAAGAATTATAATGGAATATCAATTTTTAGAGTTTTAAAGCCAAATATTAACTTAACAATGTAATCATTTGAATTCCCATAAACTTTGAAATACATTGTTCATTCTGGTACTGTAACTGGGTCTCTTCAATGTACTAAAGGTTAATAGTACTGTAAGTTGGGAAAATTTCAGCTCACTGAGTGCGCACCTTCATTTGGCCACGTAGATTTATCTGCACGCACTGTCGCATGTTCGTTCTTTGATGTGACAGCATGTTAGCTACGCATAGTGTAACGGTAGACCAGGTATATGCTAAGCATTGCGTTATCTCTGCGATGACACGGTTTGACCATAGTTTCAATATAACACTGTACGACATACTTGCCAGCTTGAGGGACCGACGCTTACTTTTGCTCTAGGAAGTAAGTTCTTCATTTCCTCTAAATGTTTCAGAGACTCTTTTCTTGTAAACAGTGAACACTGCCTAGGTAGCATAACCATCTGATTAATGATTGGTCTTTAATGGTCAGCTGGACTGACAGCAAAATAGCATGCTATCAGCTGGAAGAGTATCCGTGGTTATGTAATCGACCTGCAATGGTTGTAAGTTGACCTCAGGCTGAAATCAGACTATTTAGATCAACTTAACCCGTGGGAAATGCCATTTCCTGCAACGTGGAAGGCATTTTGGGCAAAAAGTTTCTTGTACATCATGGCGCTCCATTAAATGTAATAATGCTCCCTTTGTGAGAAGTGCCCCTTTCAAAATTCTGCTCGGACCCCCCTTTCAAGCTTCTGGCTACGTTCCTGGCCTTGACATTCATGACTGGATATTATCATTGTATTTTCATAGGAATTTAAGTAGAGGATCTTAATGTCGAACTACGTATCAAGATCAAAGAATGTTAAGACTGGATCTGAGCTGCATCTCAGCTGGAGCTCATGGCCTGCAGTCTCACCCAATTGAGCTATACGTAATAACGATAGCAGTTAGGGATAAAAGTCTGGAAAGGGTATAGATTGTAATTGAGTACCCTACCCAGTACCTGTTCTATATAATCAAATATTAATGTTGAAAATTTGTGCATGTGCTGAGTCGTGGTTAAAATAACAGGCTTATGTTTAGATTTCTTACCTTTTTATTACGGCCTTTGAAGACAACTGCAAATGCCCCATGACCAATGAAATCTGAGGTATGGTACTCATAATCATCCACAGATTCCATCTTCTCCATCATCGGCGCATGGCTCCCAACGTTAAGCTCTCAGCTCACTTCTCTCTGGCATCCAGCTCAAGTTTTGACATTCACATAAATTGTATGGGGAATGGCTTTTCAAGATGACCTTCTTAATAAACAAAAGAAACTGTGCAATCTGTTGCACCAACTCGAATTCTAAGCTCTTAAGATAGTAACAGATGGACTATAGGCTAAACTTGCGATACGATTGATGGCCTAACAAAGCACCATTAACAAAGTATTGAACCTGCAGACTACAGTAAGTTAGGCTAGTGCTACTGTACTGTATAGACCTAACTCACAGTATTGTTATGAATATGATACACAGCTACGAAATCAGTGTAATCATTTCGTCATTTTTTTCTAAGAATTGTAAGAGAGTATGTTCATGAAAATACGACCAGTGCTTGTTACGATGACTATAGAAACCCTCAGAATTTCGTCTTAATTGCCGTGGAATGAACCTGTGTCACTGGTATAAAAGTAGGTCCGTTCTTCGTCGATATATCGCAATTTGCCGGCAAAATGGGAGTAGTAAACAAAGCTTTCGATGTTACACAGTTATATTCGGCGCAGTTTGTTTCGCAACACGTACAGACGGACTGTAAAGCGTACAGCTGACTATCTAGTAAGAGGTTGTTCCATTTATAATGTAGGGTAGCTGTTTGTAGATACTAAGCAAAACAGACATGAACAGAACGTAAGCAACCAAAACGGAGGAGGGATGGCAGAGGAATATTTACTTTGCTTCCAAGGATTAATTTATCCATGCATACCACGCATGCAATCTGTCCCTAAATCCACGGTGATATTAAAGGTTAATGGACATTCCTTGACAAACGTTCATTTATCCTCTTCCGGATGAAAATGCACTCAATCTTAAAGGTAAAAAGTTTCATTGGTTCATGTTAAACTGCGATATCATGTAGAGTTTGTAGAATGTTATTGTTATCGAAAGTTTCGAAATATATGTTTTGGCCAAGCTGTTTCTTCTTCTTCGTCTTCATTCTATTTAAATTATTTTTTAGAAATAAAGACGAATTGTTGACGAATCTGTTTCTTGAGCAATATATTTTATCCAGCTGGAATTTTTCGAGAAATGTCTTTTGACGAATTTGTGTTTTCATGTTGGCGCACTTGGTTTTTTTTTCTTTTCTTGAGGAATGGGGGAGAAGATTTTCTTCTTGAGAAATATACTTTTTTAAATAAGGCCTTTTGAAAAAAAATATTTTTGGAAATTGCTGTTTGAGTGCGTGTGTTCGAGAAAAAATATTTAGGAGGGGCTATTTTTGTATTTATTTTATTGGTCGAGAATCATGTTTTGCCCAAATCAGTACAATCCTCAAAAACCCAAAGTAAATGTCAAGTTTGATGACACTAATAGGCTTTCGAAGCCCTCTTGTGTAATGTCTAATAGTTTGGTACCTCAGGAATGTTGAAATAGTTAAACCCCATCACACGACTAAACCGTATCAAAACACGTCGACAAAAATTAAATGTTCAAGAGATGCAGCAGCATCCCATTGAAACAGATACAACTATTATTTTTGCTACAATCCCATTTTTCTGCCACTCTATAAAAGCACTTCCACCTTCCAAATTTGTCAAGTTTGAGGGAAACAATATCTATTCAGTTGTTCTTGAATTTAATTTAACCCCTTGGGCAATCCGACCCGCTTCTGCCTCCCTCACTTTCCCTTGTCTGAATCCGGGTTTCTAGCCTCTCACGGAGATGTAGATACAGGTACGGTTGAGGCCTCTCACACTTCTAATGACACCCCCCCCCCCCTCCCCCCCCCCTCTTTATATAGCTGAATGCTCTTAGTTACAAATTCAGGTCATATATGTACATGTGAAATTTGGCAAAAACTGGCATTCAGTAAAATTGCTCATCTCTAAAAATTTACCTAATTCTTGCTTTATTCGATTAGTAGGAATTATAAAGTTTTAGTTCTATAAATGAAACGCATGCTTTGAGGTTTATAAAGATATTTGTTCTAATAGTATTTTCTGTTAGCGCGCCATCTTTTTTATCGCTACTGTTACGTCATTGAGACATGTTTGTAGCAATTAGTAGTAGCGTCGCCCTTACTTAGATGTTTAATTCTGAAAAAAAGTTTGCTCTACTTTCATATCGTTGTAAATCAAAACTACTAAAAGTAACATGGCTTGTATTTTTTACTAACTAAAGGAATGGGCAAAGTGGGAGAACGTTTATGGTCTTTATAACGGCATTCCCAGCGGACAACAACTGAAGCTACTGTGTCCGTTTGGCTGTAGTGTAATCAACAAACATTGACAAACCCTCCGAAAAAATGAACGAGTCAAACATGTTATGGATGAAGGGTCAAATGAGATTCCATGACGTCATTTGTTGATACTTCACGAACGTACTTGGGTTCTCTATCCGAATCAAAGGTATGGTTTTATCAAGAAATCGACTCTCATAACTGACCGAGATTTGATTAACTCTTTAACATCCCAATCTAGTACTTCCATACTTCCATCGTATTTACTATTATGCTCCCATAGCGCATTACAAGATCACTTTGTATTGTCATTTCCCGAGGACCCAGTCCAGACGAAACTGATTGTTTACTTGAACAGCTGAACGACAAAATATGTTCACCGGAATGCCAATAAATTTGTTCAGACACACATAACTATTTTCTCACAATGAGCTAGGCTAATCTTTACCAACAGTGCAGCAGTATATGTTCAGAATAATTTACTACATAAGTGCAATATTACTTATTATTAAGCAATTTATTGCAAATGGATGTTGCAACTGCGATCACTAGTTGAATTTTTCCTTGATTTGGGTTCAAAGGTCAAAATACAATATCGAACAGGCCTGGCGCATGCGTACAATGAAAACCAATACGTTTTACGCATTGGTTACATATCACTATGTTGTATAGTTAGTTCAGTTGTACGTACAAATTTCTATAGTCGGTCCGATCCTACATATGTTTTCAATTGACCACGTGGTTGTGTTGGTAAAGAGCAGTAATACAATTGAACGTATCAAGTGCAACGTTCTCCTGTGTATCTCGTATGGTAAGATTTTCTCCTCTTTCACCTAGTTATGAAGAAATATTTTCTTTTGCGTTTCCATCCACTGAGTGATTACAATTTAATAAAGCTGAAAACTAGCGTCAAGCTCCACAGTCTGAGGTCGATAACTACAAACATTTTAGTGATCCTAACTTATAACTACTAACGACGTTAGGCCTAAAATTATTGTGATGTTTAGGCTAACTTAGCCTAGTAAACACGATAACTATATCAGGCCATGGCCTGGTAATTGTTCAATAAGATAAATGTTACCTCTGTGCTGATCATTGACTATATTTAACAGTATTGAAGAAAAAAATCGCAGCATAAAAATTAGGTTCAGCCTTAGGACTAACATGAAATTAAAAGAACACAACTTATTTAAGCATAATATAATTGTATACTTGTGTTGTTGTTGTGTAGCATTAAACCTACTGTAGGCTACAGTGTACTTTGTAAGTTCTCAGTGCATGTTTAATTCTGGTTAGGCGGCTGTGGTTGCTTTGCACTTACTGTTTATATTAGTTGCCTAAGTTGGGTCGTACTAATTAGCGTCAACAGGCACATTTCACGACAACTCAAGACAACTCAAGACAACAAGTTTAAAATACCATCAAATACAATGGTTGTAATCAGAGTGTATCTGGAAAAACGTTTAAAACTGACTGGAACCATCGTGCATACATATTTTCACGGGAAAAAATATTTTTGTCGTAAAAATCGTCAACTTTCTCCGTCCGTAGAATTGGACGACCTGATGCTATTGCTCTTGCGCAATGACATTGGACCGCACCATTACAGAATAAAATACACGGAGAGAATAATAAAACCAGGCAAAATGATATTAAGCAAGACTCTGTAAAAATTAATAAAAACATATGTTAATTTCAATGGAAAAACAATAAGAAATATTCATTATTTTAAAAACATTCAATGATTTGATTGATTTGGAGTTCATTCGTCATACTACTTTGGTGGCACTTTCTTACACGTCAACCCACCTTACCGACACTGTACACAGAGGTATACTTCCCAAACCCTAACACAAACCTACCCATATCATAATGGTGCGGTCCAATTCTACGGACGGAGAAAGTTGACTATTTTTACGAAAAAAACATTTTTTTTCCCGTGAAAAATATGTATGCATGATGGTTTCAGTCAGTTTTAAATGTGTTTCCAGATACACTCTGATTACAACCATTGTATTTGATGGTATTTTAAACTTGTTGTCTTGAGTTGTCTTGAGTTGTCGTGAAATGGGCCTGTTGACGCTAATTAGTATGACCGCCTAAGTTAGACTCACAGATTTCCAGTTGATTCTCCTTAACCTGGCCAAGATATCACATAGGCCTAAGAGTAGACCTAACAATATAGACCTAGCCTAGTCAGACTCTTTCTGGCTAGTCAGACTATACTGCCTGGCTAGTCCTAGTATTATTAATTGATAGAATGGTTATAACATTTCAGACAAAAGTTAACAACAGGCCCCACATTTGGATCCATACTCTTGGATGGTGATCTATATTTATGTTTAAATAAAAAGTATGCATAAGCCTAGGTACAGTCTACAGAGTGGTTGCTATGTAACATTTCTGTACAGCTTACCAATGAACATTAAATATTGCATACATGTGATAAAATACAAATAGATCATTCATTGTTTATGGTCAGTTGCAAATATGTCAAAATAGCCTATGAACGGCAAAGTTATTAATTTAAAATCATTAGACATAACTAAGTGGTTGTAGAAATTTGTCTTATTAGCCGAATCCATAACATACCCTTTGTGAGGAAAAGCTGATGAACTGCAACCATGTAAGCAAACGTTCCATTTCTGATGGCTGTGGTGTGGAAGCCTTACAAAAAAGTTACAATGGTTAGGCAGATAACAGAGATATGTTTACCAAATAGAACTTTGAAAAGAATAACTTTGGCATACAACAACTTTACAATGCATTAGTTTGTGTTTCATCTATGTTTAATTGTGTTTTCTTATCTTTTGTTTTCCAGATCCTTTGTATGGATGTCTATGCATCTAATGCATTGTTCAATGTTATTTTCAGGTCAGAAAGCAATAAGCAACAGGTTGTATGTCCAAGAAGTCTTTTCAAAAACTTGTTTCCTAAATTTAGATTCAGAGACTTCAAACTCTGACCCTGATTCTCAATTTTTCTGACAGCGGGTCTTTTGATTTGTGATCTGATTATCTCTGTGTGGAGTCTTGTGAAGCATTTGAAGTCACTTCTCAGCCAGAAAAGGTGTTACGTAGTCCCATCACTTTAGCCAAGAAAAGAGGGACCTCTTTCCTTTGAATCTGAAGTTGTGTGCTTGTTATGGCTCAGCTTCGGTATTCAAAGGCTATAGCTTGTGGGACGGCTATCACAGTGGGATTAGTTGGAGCGTACCTTTATAAAAAGAGAAGCAATCGAAGAATCTTGCGTAAGAGCTTGGGGGAGGAGCCCTGTAAGCTACGGGAATTTGAGAAAGAAAGCAAACAGGATTTGAAGAGTAGTTGTGACGCAGAGGAAGATAGACTATCTCCGCATCACCAATGTAGAGAGACTTGTACGGCTGGATGTGAGTGTGGAAATATGGAGCCCGATGGTGAGGACACCCCTGTGGTGACAGTCAACACAGAAAGCAATGAGAGTTCTTCAGTGGAGAAACCTGTTGCCGAAAAGGATTGTGACAAGATAAACGAGAACCTAGATATGGATAGGGCTGAGTTAATAAGACTAGCTGCGGAGGGCTTAGAGGAGATGGTAATAGCCTCAGAGCAGGCAGCGCTAGAGACTAGTAAACCTGTGGTAGAAGAAACTATCGTATCACAATCTGTCAGTGAAACCAGGTCGGCAGCACCATCTTCGGAGACGGAGGGTAACACTCAAGCAGATGAAGTATTCACAAATGTTGTAACAGACTCTTCAATACCTGCAAGTTTGTCTGAGCCAGTGGAACACCTGGATTGGGCCTCTGCTGTTGCAGAAGCAGAGAAGACCGATAAAGTGGCAGCTGAAACCGCAGCCAATTCTAACAGCACCGATGCAAGCAAAGCTAACACTAATGTCAATACCAACAGTAATACCAGCAACGGCCAACTAGAGAGGTAAGGTGTCAACCCCCCCCCACCCTCCTCCTTCCTTCCTTCACTACCCCACAATCAAATGAAAGAAAGTTAATAGCAAGTATAAATGTCAGCATCTTTACCTTTTACTGGCAAGGACGTTTGCCAGTCAACTACAGGGAGGGATGGAAACCTTTTTAATGGACCCAAAAAATGATGTTGTTTGGGGATTTCCGTGTTACTGATTCTTAGAAAGTGTACAATAGTGTGCTTGCAGTGTGACGTCTGGTATGCATACATTAATGAGCATAGATTGCTGGCATTTTAATGGACTGTCTACTTTTAAAAATTTCTACAGAAAAACAGTAGAGTACCATCAGCAAATTTATACTTTTCATATTTCTGAAAACACCAGTACTGTTCAGATTAATGTCAGAATGTTGTAACATAAAAGTATTATACATATATCATGTCAATTCCTGTGTGGATTGTGTCACATTGCACTAACAGCACTGAGCATTAGTCATAACACTTGGCAGTGCAGTTAAATCAATTGCTGCCTGCACTCATAACTCACCGCATCCTCCTCCTCCTCCTCCTCTTGAAGAACTTACATTCTGTTCTTGTGTACATGAGGTTATCCATCACATGGTAGCATAACAGAGAGCTGCTGGTAAGTCCATGTTGTGGCCCAGAGCTAATTAGTAAGTTCAACACAGGAGTCACAGCCTCTCAGGGAATATTATATAAGAATGCTCTTCTTCTAAACAATGGAGTCTGTACAGTAATTATTAGTTAACTACATAGTTTTTACCTGAAAGTAGTGATCTAAATGTAAATTACCTATAAAGCAACTTAATGAGTGACTTTTCCTATAGTATGCATTATAACCATCTCATAACAATGTTTTTAGCTTGACTTATCAAGCAAGATTGTTAAAAAACAGTTGGAAATCTTTTGACAAAATGAATCGAAAGGACACAGTCAATGATGTGGTAAGGTCGGTACAGTATTTAAAATTGCTGGAAAGTGTGATTGGAATGTAATCAAGTTAACAGCTTTATCAAGTCTCTTAGAAATACTGTACTTTGATGGTGCATAAATTGTGATTTGATCAAACAGTTACTGTTAATTAGGACTTAGAAAATGCTACAGCCTCAACTTTCATTTTACTTCAAACCACTAGAGCAATCTCTTCCAAAAACCTGGACAAAAAAATTATAGCTCAAAAAGAGAGGTCAAAACTACATAAGGATCAATCTATACCAGGGGTGGGCAACCTATGGCCTGTTGGCCACATTGCGTCCTGCCCAGTGATATTTTTGCGACCTGTGAGATGTCTCAAGAAAAAGAAAAAAAATCAATCTATTTTTACATCATCACAAAAACGAGCTAGCTGCTTAGAATTTATCTGCACTAATGATGCTGTCAGGTAGGTCTATTATCACCATTAATTATCAACTGTACTGTATTGACATTAGGTTTTTGTGAATACAGATTAGTACACACACCTATTGCTTGAAAGTCCTCGGAATCAAAGGTTTGAACTTTAAATCAACAGCAGGTCGTTGGTTAGGTGCGGCCCTGTCAATCTTTCACTCCTAAAATCTGGCCCATTCATTCAAAAGGTTGCCCACCCCTGATCTATACTATCTTAATGGAACATTTTATGGCAGTTATTCAAGATGAATGATTATGAGTTATGTTTCTTTCCACTACATTGAGCATGTTGAATGGATACATGTTATTCCATGCTTGCTCGAGTGGTTCATACGTACATGTGTGCAGTTTACAGCCTGTACTTGACAGTACTACTACATGACCTACAGTAAATGAACATTGTTAATGTTCAGTAGCTTGTGCATTGTAAGGTGACTGTTCTTCTGTAGATCAACTGAGCAGGTACTTCCTGGTACAACATTATTCTGTACACAGTACATGTATGTATGTCATGAACCCGTCACACATGATCAGGCATTGGAAGTCCTATTGTTCTTGTATGACAAGGGAAGGGCTCATTTTAAAGGGATACGAAAATTAGAAATTATGGCTTTCTATATAAATATATTTACAGGTACAGTACTTCACTGACTCTTATTGTGGTCTGTTACCATTTAGTCATGGTCAACACAAACTGTGTTTTCATCCATTTGATGATTTCCATCAAAGTGTTGTCCATTGTGAAGGAGCTGAATATTCATATCTCAAGTCTTCTGTTCCTTCCCCAACCCCTCACCCCTCCCCTACCTCTCCCCTACCCATACCCCCACCCTCACCCCCAACCATAACCAAATGCCCAGTTGGTGTATACTGTAGTTGTGTTGATCATTATTTTTCAAGGGAGTTTACAACATTTGATACCCAACTGGGTATGGTGCATATAGATTTTCTCCCCCACCACTCTCACCTTCCCAAAAAGAAGTTACCACAGCAATGATTTTCAACTGCAATTCCACACCACTTTGAATGTTGGTTTCTCTCCTTCCCCCCCCCCCCTCCCCCAATGGGGTCTCAGAATTTGGGTATTAACTGTTACCTTCTGTAGGACTATCTTAACTACAGTACAGTATTATTTAATATTGTTGTTTTGAAAACTGTTGGTCGACACGAGCTGATCCAATATTTGGGACAGAGCTTTATAGTCCTGTATACACGGTACCGAGCTACAAATCTGATTTAGCTTTGAAATACGTGATCAAACTTTATATTATGCAGGTTGCAAATTGATTGTGACCTAGAGCCAACATTGACCTCGGCTTTCACTTACTACAGTTGACCTTTATGCATCTAAGTCACCATTATTTGCAGTCACTGCTATAGTATGAATCAAGAAGGTACAGGTACAGTTACTGTACACTGTTTCAGTCCAATTAAAGTAAATGAGGAAGGTTTGTTTACCCTATGATTGCTATCAACTTACAGTAGTTGGAAGTGAGATTAAGATTTAAGTGGAATCTGTTTCTTGACCACAAATTACACTCAGGTGGTCTTGATAGTGGAAAGGTTTTTATCACCTTTTCCACACATTAAAAGACAACTTTACAGTTCTTTTACATTGAATTTGCCAGTATGAAATGAATGTTTTATGTTCAGAGTTATGAACTGTTTTAATACTAAACAGCATTAATGTATAGTACTCAGTAAAGTGTGATATTTGTACAGTAATTGTTCTTGTGGAAAGGGGTTGCAAATGGTTTTGAAACACTGACTACCTAAACATTTGGCTATCTGCAGACATACAGTATATAGTCAGGGTTTTCGTTAGTAGCCGGGACCCGGGTCAAATGACCCGCTTACTGCACGTACATGACCCGGCTACTTTGCGACGCCGGAAAAAAAAAAAAAAAAAAATTACGAAAACAATCAAGAGGAATAAATACCTACTCACTTTGTAGGTACCGTAAGACCTATTATCATTTTGTTATGATCGCACTTCATTTAATGCAGCAAGTGCGTCACACCCACAAAAGAAAAATAGAATAGAAGAAAGGGGTGATTGGGAGGGGGCAATATCATTGACCAAACAGCTCTATATTGCACCATTTTGCATCTAGAGACTTTTTAAATTGCAATTTTCCCCCTCCCCTTAGACCCCTCCCCCATGTCCGCGTACAGACAGTCCCGCCTACTTTTCAACTTGACCCACCTACTACATTTCTTAACAAAAACCCTGATAGTATGAAATCAGTCATGTCATATGACCATGTCTATCATAAGAAGTTAGCACTGATAACCAACTCTCCTTCAGTGTTGTTCATATCATGACATTACATTGCTCTCATATATATTTAGAATGCCCTGATATTTTCTTCCTTTTTCTTTCTTATTCGGGGAGGGGGGGGGGGGGGATTTCCTGAATCCAATTTTGGTTACTTGCTAAATCTTTGAAAAATTTACCGGTATACATTTACTGTACTAGTAAGTGGAATGAGGGAAGAGATTTCACTGAGACTTCCTGGATCTGCTAGATCTTTACAATTAAGTGCTGGTATTATTTTTAATGACAGCTCTTTTGCAAGGGAACAATTTATTTGGCCTCTTGAAGAAAAATTCTTTGGCAGAAGAAACAAGGCAGATTTATATCTCGGTACTGTAGCTATAATATGTATGAACAATATAACATGGATGATACATACAGTAGAACCATAATATTTTTTGCAAGATTTATGTTAGTTTTTGGAGAAACCTTCAAAATTGTAAACAAAATAATTACCTGTGTCATCATGGTTTCCACTAGTGTTTACACTGGTCCAAACACGAGTACCCGAGAGCCGTTACCGGTCGGGTATTCGGGTACTCGAAAAAAAATGTTTACCCTCATGCATCGCCATTTTCAAGATATTACATATTGGATGCTATACTAAATGAATTATATTCTCCACTAACAATGATTTCATGTTCAAATAGGTGTAAGATAAGGTATAAAACCTTCCTCAATTACTTCTGTTTGCTTTGTTTCTTTCATTAACTTGTTAATCACTACTAACATCGCACTGCCGCCGCTGCTTATGCTTGCTCTCCACGTCTATTGGATCAAACCATATAAATATCCAATTTAGCTCTTAAACAGTTGTTACTACTACTATTTATTATGCAGGCCCAGGGTTCGCATTAGCCGCGGGAATTTGATCGCATTTGGAATAAACGTTTAGTAAAAGTCACTTGCGATTATTATTTTTTCGTTATCCAGTCTGTAATCTATTAGTAACATCTCATCTCAAATTTACAGCAGAGAGGAATGGGTAGATTTGAAAGGAGGAGGTTAGTGACCTTAGATAGGGTCATTGGGTCAACAGAGCCATTTAATCATTCATATTGGTTTGGTCACAGCTTATTTGCAAAATGACTACAGTAAGTAAGATCTTAATTCTAAAGCTGATGTAAGATTGGCATGTCAGTAAATACTGTATACTGTACATGCCAATCATGGCCAGTGTCAGAGTTAAAATAACTGTTCACAAGAGAACCATGTTAGTTTAAAAGTTGATATCAAAAAATGACATTTCCCTAGCACATTATTAACTGCATTTTCCAATACATGGGAAAGTAAGAAGGATCAAACCCAGTAAAACACTGACTAATCCCTCAGTATTACTTACTTACCAGGTGAATTTGATCTTTGCACCTCATCATCCCCTCCAGATGAGGTGTAACCTTTGTACAGCCACCCCTCACCCACTACCATTTCAGTCAAGCAGTTTTATCTGTACTTAGCTGAAAATAACTGAGAGTTTATGAATGAACTATAACAGAGATTTCTCATCCTTTGTACAGACAGATTTGTTTTTAGATAAATAATAAATTATGCACATACTGTATATACTGTAGCTGAGAGCATTGTGGACCTTCCCTATAATATGTTCAGTTTTTATCTGTATCAACATTACAGTACATATAATGCATGGATTTATCACATCATTTTGTCTGTGATAACTGGGATACTGGTCTGTGATAACTGGGACACTGGCATATACAGCACTGTACAATATGGTGGTTACATCACCAGTGGAAGAGAGGAATGGTGAAGGAGGATGGGAGGGGGCAGGGAGAAGTGGTGGGATGAGGCAAAGGAAGGGATAATTTTCTGTCTTTACTTATTGAGAGTGGGCTGTCTGAGTTAGTATACCCTAATACTTCTGTATGATACTTTGACTACTGTATAAGATCAGAGTAAGAAGTCTATTTAGGAGAAGGGGCGGTGCCACTAAGTCTCGAAAGACTGCAATTTTTGGCTACAGATGATATCAATATAAATGACCACAGTAACCCCTTAAAAGTGTTGTGTTCCATTACAGGATTTAGAATGTAGAAAGAGCACACATCTGTAGAATTCAAAGAATTGATTCCAAGCCATCTGCAGAGTTAATGCTGTTAACTGACATGGACTCCTGAGCACACTGTTGCAACTTGACCAGTCTGTTATGAAGGAGATGGATTAACGAGCACCATGGTCTGACAGAAGCTGGCGATACTGATAAATTATCGTCAACTAATTCCATTGAGTATACTGTATTCATGATGTCACAGAAAGATGCTAGATAAATTGTTAGCTGTTGGGGGGGGGGGGGGGATACAGTACAAACAAAGGTACAATTATTGATTTATCTAGAAAACGTGGAAAAAGCCATCTCAGTGTGTCACAAATTGCAATTCAGAATGGGAAGTTTTGTCGCAAGCCTTCGATAGATTTGTGAGGAAGAGGGCATTGAGTAGGTCAGAAGGGGTGCAGTTCTAAAATTTTAACCAACTTATGTTGGCTAGGTATAGTAGATATATTTGAGTGCAGATGTAGAATGGAGACAGGTAAGTCTTGTCAACTTGTTGGTAAATTTTTACCCAAACCAGTGAGCTTGTTGTAGCTTGTGTAAACAGAAATTTGGAGATTTACACATATCAGTGTTTTAGTAAATGTAATGTGTCATTGAAATGAAGTAAGTCCGATTTTGGGTTTTTATTTATAAAAATTAAGTCACTGGTCTTTTCTGATACAGTAGCGCTACTAAATGGATCCCCCTTGACCTGGTCTCAACTGCCTATCCATCCTTTACATACCGTAGCCTACATTGAAGCTTGAAATAGTCACACGTCACTTGAAATGTACTGGCATCTATTTTGGCTTTCCCCAATTCAATGAAACAGCTTTTTAATTTACTCAAAGAAGGAAAAAAAGCAGAAATATGAGAGAGGCAGCCTGCCAGGAAGATTTGAGAGACAATTGCAACACTGGATAGTTTAATTATTGTCCTTGGGTTGTCTTCATGGAAGGATTTGTGGATTGCTTTGACACCACAGTGTAACGTGACCTTTATGGCAAGCATAACGGGTTGAATACCTGGCATGCTTGGGTGTGCTCCGTTGATGTACTGTGGAGCTAAGCTGCTAAATGTTGACATGTCTTCGGTTGGACTATAGTATGTCAGGTAAATCACATTTTAGTGCCCAAGTATGTTTCTCAGAAATGTAAAAGATCAAGTTGAAATGTAGATGTTGCAAGTATCTCCAATTTATTACATAAACTCTTTGTTCAGTTTTCCCTAAGCTTTTTATTACAAAAAATTGAAATGGGTGAAAGTGTGGTATATGTGGAGTGCAGTGGTGAGGATTTAAGGAAACTTACAGCTTCTTTGTCAACCTCTACTTTTAAACATTGCAATAAATTCACTACTTGCCAATATATAAGTAAGTTACCTGTCTGCCAGTGTGTCAGCATACATAGTACTGATTGAATTGTTGTTCAGATGTTTCAAAACATACTTGTAAATTGGGCCAAATGTTAGAGAATGGTATATTTGCTGTACCATAGCAGAGCGGCAGAACCACTACACTTCAATCCTTCTCTAAACTGGATTACATCTACTGTATTCAGAATTTTTTTTTTCTTAATGAAACCTTGTGCACCCATTAGTGATTGCTTGTGATTGGTGATTCACAAACTTTGGATCTGTTGGTCTTCAAGATCATTGAACAACTTATCACACATGTTGGTAATACGGTAACAATCTAATACTTTCTTTGCTCCTATCTCCCACTCCACATCTGCACTTTCCCATCTACCTAACTACACATTGGAACGTTTTAGCACTGCACCCTTGCTCCCTGGGCACTGCCCACTCACACCCTATTCAGAATCTACCACCCAGGAAGGAAACTACACGTTTCGTTAGCAAGATTTGCTAAGAATTCTTCGACACAGGGACACTTTACCCGTCACTTTTAAAAAGCACTCTACTGTAAAGGTATCCTTTCATCTTCAAGATCATTGTAACTTATCACACATGTTGGTGATACTGTAGTTCAGTCAAATATACTTTGTACAGTATTACCATCATACCCAGCTGCTTATATGGGAAGTGAAACAGGTCTGTCAATTAAGTGAGTATGGTACGGTCATTAAAAGCAGGAAATCTTTGGCTGCGATGTAATCAGAGAGGCCGACGCTCTCGTCTTTTGGAGAGGATGGTTGGATGAGTATGCTCTGTGTGGTGCTTTTGACACACTTGTTATCCTTAATATTGCTATTGAGTTTGCTATACAGCCTGCATGTTAAATGCACATGGATATTTTTAAAGGAACATTGCACGTACACTATTGGATTCTTATTTCATTTCACTACTGTACATTCTGAATGCAAATAATAGTAGTAGTCAAAGAACTGGAGAGACTCATCCAGCAGTTTAATCAACACTTCAGTTACAGTTACCTGTTGTGTTGGAGATGCTGACTAGATTACTTAACAGTCAAACTCATACAGTAACGTAAGAGATGCAGGATATTGGGTTCTTGTCAGCAGGCTTATTGGGAATCCCCCTAGTGGTCACGATGTGTGGTGTGTGGAGACAGCTGACCACCGTGTTACAAACACAATAGGCTAAAACAAGAATAAGACTGGCTGCATGTTAGGTATAGTAAGTAGCTATATTTGCTCGGCCTTAACACACATGAAACTATGCAACATATGAGGAATCTTGGCATATTACTCTTTAACTTAACTTGCTAGATTTATACTTAACAGTCAAACTCATACAGAAACATCCTTGAAAACATTAAGCAAGTGAAGGGTAGGCTACTAGGATAATGACATATCCTGGCAAAACTACAAAAATGAATCACTTACAGTAACCGTGGGCGTGAAAGAAAGTTGAATTATAATTCAACTTCAATTGATAGGATTACATGATCAATCACTCATTGATACCGTACTGCACTTTGTTAGTTTAGTCTCAGTGATATCCTGCACAAGGTAGGTTTAGTTAACATTGCCTTTTGTTTCCAGTTGTTCAAACGGTTCTTGCTGTGGTTTACAGTGAATGTTCGACACTTTGGGCTTGGACTCGTGGATCTCCTGTGCACAGGAATATTATTGATGGGTGCAGGGTATAAACTCTGGTAATATTTATTAAAGTTGGGCTGCACAAATAGTTAAGTGGCGGAAAAAAAGATTCTAGGTAAGTGTCTTGGAGTGTTTTGCTTGAGGCGAAGAGAAAGATATCCAGTTTCGAACCGTTACAATTTTAAGTCGCTTTATGCATTCCATTTTAAACATCCACAGACCAATACTGTACCTACTTGTATCATTTCTTGCAGCCTTGACAGGCTACCCTCATTATTGGGATCAAGATGATGTAAATACACTATTTCATTTTTGCAGGAATTAGCTCATTTGCAAAGAAATGAGCGAAATGAAAGTTTTGTTCATCGATTAAAGTTAGTTAATACGGACACCGACTAATTCGTAAACAGCGCCAGCTGCTTCTTTTGTACGTCCAAAGTACATTTCATATGGTATGTGGTAGTAGTACTTAGTGACCGGCCATTAATCAGTGTGTAAAAACGTTAACAGTTTGCTGTAAGCATTGCAGAGCGAGAGAGTGATGACTGTTGTGAGGGGACAGGTAAGCTTGTTCCTCTTAAATACCAAACCTGGTGAGTTTTGGGATGGACGATCAGTATAAGACATTCAAAATTCAATAATAATTCCACAAGGCTGTCAATATGTGCTAGATTAAATTTTTTGTATTGCATGGTAGATGGGAGTGCTGTGTTAAAGTGACTACAGGTCCCATCACAGGGAGTTAGTATTGGTATCAGAACCTGCATGTTCAGCAGATGTTTCACATACTGTATATATACTGAGGCCTTAATATGGTAACATTAGCACAGATACTGTATACTGTATCATTTGTTTGATTTTCTGATTCCCCTCCTGTTGAATCAAAGACTTAAAAGAATTTATTTGTAAAATGAATAGTTTTTGAGTGTTTACTGAAGGCAGTTGAGAGGAATGAATGGAGTTGGTGATGAACTACTGTATTATGAATCAGGAGGCTAAAATGACTTCCACACATTGTTTGAAAAACCGTGGTGAAACTGGGGAATTCCTAAGGTTTTATTTTTGTACCTATTGAACCACATGCACAGTAGAATGTTTCCTTCTACAGTAGAAAAATTTCTATTTCTGTGCACAAAACAGTCCAGTGTGCAGACAGTCGCAAAGGAATTTTAAAAAGTTTGACAATTTGCCAATATTCTTGTTTGATGCGAGCAGACTAAACTAATAATTTCACCAGAAGGTGTGTGAACAGCACATTTGGTGGTGAACTTTTGAAGAACCTTTTTAATTTATTGGATAGTTTATTTTATCCTCATTTTCAACACAGAGAAGGATTGTATAGGATAATGTATTTCTAGTGAGTGGCAAAGCTGTGTAGACAAGTTTACACAAGAAGTTGAAATATGTTGACCATTTTGCTAGTTTTCTCACAATTTTTACCAGGCTAACTCTTTTTAATGGGAATAACAGGACTCAACATCCTTTTTTTCCCCACTCTATTAATATCTGCAATACTTAAACCATGTGGATGATGGCTACACAGTAACCTTTATACCGATGCCCTGCGTCGTTCAAAACAATGTTTACTCTCGTTGGAAGAAGTTGTTTACTCTGAGCTGGGAGATAAACAGTTGTTTTGGATCCTCGAGTCGTTTGATACTGTAGACGTATTTGCATATTTTTATCTGATCGCAGACTCTGATATGAAAGAGAAATTAATATCCTTCTCTGAGGTATTGCACAGTGTGAACCTGTGACATTGAGAAGTATTTTGTGATATATACCGACTGTACTGGAAATTCCATGTGTCCGGACTGGATTGCAAGGGGAAGGTACGTTTAGAATGCCAAACTCTATTTGTTGTTCTGTTTAAAATAAATGTCCACAGGTAGTACTACCATTAAATCACTACTGTATCATTTGTACATACTGGTTGTTAATTTACATATTTACAGTCCACTTAAAGAGTAGTTTTAAAAGCTTCAGTAAACATATCTTCTGACGTCCAAGTGGAACAGAAGCATATAAACTTTGCACCTCTTGTGCACAGTCTTCTGTCCACTAAATTGGACTCACTGTTAGCATTCTGGGTAGTGCAGTTTTTACATTTCGGTTAAAAAATTTAATTCCGTAAACGGTAAGGTGCTGTTGTAAACATAGTCTGCCATACATCCAGAGCTGAGTTTGCATTATATTGATTGGACGTTTTGTCGGATCTACAGTAGCATGATTTCTCGGTGCATCATGATATGAAATCATTTATTTCACTCCTCTCCTACAAACCTGTCTCTTACCACACTAACGCACTTTCCTAGTCTAGCAATGACGCCACTGGTATAATTTTTTCTTGATCTCTATATTCTTGCAGGGATATAAATTAGAGTTTGTACATTATGCCCTGACTTTTTCTTCTAAACTGTGTACAGTAGTTTGTTTTTGTGCATCACGCCAATAACATACAGGGGAAGAGGATAGGTAGTCGACAATCTGATTTACCATCTGAAGTAGCTTAGTATTATGTATACATATATA
>JAIPMN010022534.1:0-10693 GCA_020650975.1 Apostichopus californicus
TATATATATCACTTGGCTATTAAGCATTGTAGTTGTTGGAAGTTCCCAAACTGTAAGATGGAGTCACTATATATTTAGTAAAAAAAAATACAGGTTTTAGGGCTTAAAGATACTGTTGTTTTCAAAGGTTGGCAGATCTGTACTACACTTGGAAGTAACTAGTATGTCATTCTACAGATCTTTGAAACAGTGTACACAAAGTTATGCCGACTAAAGCTTGCCTTTATTTCCATTTCCTCATTTATAGTGCTTCCTATCACATATATCTGTTATTGACAGTCTTATTTCTACATACAGTGATAGGATCAATTGTACTGTTTGGATTTCAAGCATAGTTTTACTCTCATTTCCTACTTAAGTCATTTCATGCTAAATTTCAATTATGCTCAACTATTGGAACAAACATCAATACACCACGTGTCCCATATCTATTATTTTAATACTGACATTAGACATATATTCCTCCTTTTTGTAGGTTAAACTAATTTTCTTCTGTTAGGAGGTGAGAGAAAAGAGTTAGTAAGTTGTATGAGTGTGGAGTTATGGTGTTAGTCCGTCTTCTGGTATATTAGTGAGTGAATTTTGTCAAGTGTCAAAACTCCATTTTTCATGATAGAACGAGAATAACAGAAAAAGAGCTGCCTCTTGCAATGATCAAATAAAAGGTAGTCACCCATCAGTTTCATTTTTTCCCCCCATGTGTGGATATTTTTGACTGACCATTATAACTTGCATTTAACTGCCTGCAACTGCCTTTCGTTTTAAAATCAAACTTTTGTGTATGACGTACGTACCCAATATTTTAAATATCTACAAAGTTTTTGTGAGAGTTAAAAAACCTCATCTCAGATGTCTTAATTAGCTTGGGTTTCAGTAAAGGTACACTTACAAGTTTACAATCAATATAAAATATGAAACTGTATACTTATCAGGGTCATCAAAGGGTGCCTCCAAATTAAATCTGGATGAAAATAACTTTTTGCAGGAATTTTGATGGAATTTTGGTGGAATTAAGTGCAAGATTATGGTTTTAAAAAGATTAATTGTTTCCTTAAATGGTTGATTATGATACCACTAGAATAGGAAGAATTCTACATAAAAGACAGTATCATTAACATATGCCTACTGTACTTCATCGTGTATGCAAATTGTCTACAATCTGTTCTCTGATATCCAATCACTCTTCAAGGCAGACATAGATTTGTCTTTTTGCTGGTAACATTTATATCTCAGAGATTGTAATACTCTGCCTGCCAATATAATAACCCTGAGCTGGACATTGAGATGTTAAGATTTATAGGTTGAAATATTTATTTTTTCCTTGATGTCTTTGATGTAAGTTTAAATACTTTATTGAAGACTCAGCATAGACCTGTATACTGTATTTATTGTGGGTGTGCCAGGTAGGGTCCTAGTAAACTTTGATCTTCCAAATTCAGAAAGTCATTGCTACATCCTGTTGTGGAGTCCACTGAAGTATATATGGCTTACAATGGATACTACGAGAAAGAGAGGACTTAATTATTACCAAACCATTGTCAATCAGTTGGGTTTATTCCCTGTGTTCTGTTTGCTTTAACTTTATTAATCATTTGAGAAGTGCAAGGTACAATAAAAGATAGATAGATATGAAGGAAGCTTCCACGACAAGCCACAACCCATCCTTGCCTGGTTCTTTAAATATTTGCTTAGATTCTATTATTAGTAGTCTTTGGTGATAACTGATAATGACATCACCTGATCTTGCGTTGCCTAATAGCGCTGGTAGGTAGTATCGGTAGGTGCCACACATTAGTTATTAATCATTCATTGTGTTGAAACCCTAAAGATACAAAGGGTCTGTGCAGTTCAGTTTTAATTAACGTTTTTTTTTTTTTAAATTAAATTAGTTTAAAGTAGAACAATAGTGACAAAAAAAAAATCTCTCTTTTTCACATATAATGTAGTTTATATGTTACCAAGCAACATATTTTTTTAATTTTCCAAATAGCACACCGGAAAGTTATAAAAAGGTAATTGATACAAATTTAGGAATTTGCAAACACTGCAACGACCTTGAACAGCCCTCATGTCAGTGAATGATGTCACTGTGATGATCTTTTCTGTTGTGCACTGTTCAGTACGGAGCTGTGCGTGCATTTCGTGTCAGCATAACTGTTATTTTCCGGCGTAATGTTCAAGACATAAATAGATAATGAATATCATGGTGTTTCTTGATTACTTCACCACGTGTTTACAAGTTTTTTTTTACGAAATTTGCGACGATTTCACAACGATTTCCCAATATCTGAAGAGGTAGCTCGCAAGCTGACCCAAAGTAACGTAAATCACAAGATCACGTTGTTGGCGGGTTTTATACAGAGTGCTGTATGAATGTGCTCACTTATACTTGTCAAACTGGCACAATAATAATAGTGATGATAGTCTCAAACGTAGATTAGTATAACATTCGAAAGAAAATCCAAAGTTCTAAACAAAGTAGAATCGCTTGTATTCACTAGGCCTACTGTAAAACATAAACGTTCCTTGTTCCGTCATTAAATCCAACAGAAAGGTTCCATTGAGCTTGAAATACAACCGCATTTGAACTCAATCGAGTGGTTAGTCTAGCTCTAACAATTTTCTCACTACATGCAATGCCTATTGCGTTTATTCACATGCATGCCTTGTGGTTTGGGCTTCAGGAGGAATCATATTCTAGCCCAACTTCACGTAGGTCCGCAAACGGTACTTTCACACTGTGCAAACATTAGTGACAGTGTGCGCTACCGTAAGTAATACTTACACGATGTTTTGTTTCGCTCGAGCATACACACATTTCCTATTCGTATTACATTTAAAGTGGTATGGAGGGTATTAACACATCTCGGCCCAAAAAAACTGCCTAAGCGACGTCCGCTTGGAAAATTGAAAAAACTTATTGTAGAGTCCACATTCGTTCTGTTGCATCCCCCTACAACGCAATTTCTTGGCATTTTGCTAGTGGTTTAGGTTGTTTGTCGAAGTAGGTTGCAACTAAACTTACACACTCAGTGCACACAGCTGAAGTACACTACGCCGAGCTCACTTTGTTATCATCATAATGACGTCACAGATCACGTGATCATCATATTGCTTTTCGCGAAAAGCCCAATTTTTGTTTAAAAAATCAACGAGTTTAGGAATTTTTTTTCAGCCTTTCCCAACATCGGATTGACTTTAATTTTCACATGTGTAAAACGGAAACCAACTAGAATACTCTTGAATAAAATCGTGTTTTTTCGTCGATGCTGAAAATCACTATCGTTCGTCTTTAAATTTCTAAGTCCATTCAAATTGAGTAAGGGTCCAACTTCCCTGCTTAAAATGATGCCACCATTTTGCATGAACCAGAACTCTGAATATGAGAAAGCGGTGAGAAGGCTGTGAATTCAAAACAAAGACCACTAAATGGAACCCATATTTCCCGATTTCTAGGCAAAGCCCTGCAGGACACTGAGGAGTGAGGATACCCCCCCCCCCCACCCTTATACCCAACGGCTGCAAACTTGAATGAATGAATTCTTACCCTGGTTAAAGCCCGACCGTATGTAGATGATCACATTGGATGCCAAATAATTTTGGAGACAAGAAGTCCATTTTACTTAGCTTTAATCATTAAGGATGTTATACTGTTTTAACATGTCGTCTGAGGGGTACATATCACTTAGATCGGTGATGTATCACTTAGATCGGTGATGTATTACTTAAATTGGTGATGTATCACTTAATCACGAAGAGATCAAGACTTTGTAACCCTCGTTACCAGCTGTTTGAAGAGTCTGCTCTCTTGATACCTGTGATTGGTCAGGGTACACATGAATTAATCTCGGCCAAACAAATTCCTAACAGGGAGTCCGATCCCATTTAATCCCTTGTGCACATAGATACTGTGAGTTTAGTAAACACATGATGGGAATCCTACATAGTAAATCTTAAAGATTGCAAAGAGCCTAAACAAATGAAAAAGAAAAAAAGAATCATTAACATGGGCGAGGGGTCTAGAAGATGTTACTGTGTGGTAATTGTACAAAAGATTGTACCAAAAACTAGCATTGATTGATGGTATCTTTGGTTAATATTAAACCAGGCACACAACCATTAAGCACCCTTGTACATAATGAACCACACATTTACCAAGCCTGACATGATTGTGATACAGCCTGCATTGTACAGTGCTGCATCCACATGTCTATGAAAAGATGAACACGTATGGGCCACTTATGAAGCAAACATGAAGTAAAGAAAGTCAAGGCAAAATGTTTGACCTGTTATTTCACGGTCCATTCACATAAAAAGTGAACTTTGTGCTGTGAGTACTTCTGTAAAAATATTTCCAGTTCCTGTATATATACATATATGTCTTTTCTGCGTTCTTCTCTCGCCTGTCTCGATCCCAACACACAGCTGAAAACAGTCGAAGAAGCGTGGTTCCTATGGATGAAATTTGTCACCAGAATTAGGCTTCTTCACTTTGTGGGATGGTAGAGAGGAAGGGAAGAGGTGATGGCCGTTGACCCTGAGAAGGGTGAATGGGGGCACCCTGCTAAAATGGTACCAGTTAATAGGGCTATGTTGACCCTGAGAAGGGTGAACGGGGGCACCCTGCTAAAATGGTACCAGTTAATAGGGCTAGGTAGATGGAATAATAGTGAAATAGGAGTAGTCAATACAGGTACAAGACTTTTAAACATCCAATACGTAGAGAATGTTGGTGTATGTACTGTAAATATGTCATAAATATTCTTGGTTCATACTCACAAGTTTTATACCACAATGCCTTCAGTTTGTCATGAAAATGGTAATTGAACCCACTGGAGGGATAGTTCTTGTACATGATCCAATGCAGGGAATCATGATATATCCAGAATCACATATTTTGCATAATGCTAGATGCAAAGCGGACATATTGCGCTACTAGTGCAAAGATGTAAACATAACAGTTTTTCTTTTATGCAGGAAGTTAGGAACCATTGTATTTTATAAGAGATGAAATTCAGAGAAATTCAAAAGCGCTGAACATGATTTGAAAACTGAAGTGATCTCTGTATGTCTCATTCAATGTTTAACTGGCAAGCAAGGGAGGAAGTTAATTCTCCACAGGGGCATAGCAGCTACGACATATTCCTATCACAAAATTTGGAAAAAGATAAGAATGTCTGTTAAACCAAAAGAATAAAAAAGAAAGATAGAAAACAAGAAGTTCTAAGCTAAAACAAGGATTAGAATCAAAAAGAAAACTGCAAAAAAGTTGAGAGGATAAACTCTGTCTAAATATAAAGTTGATATTGTCGACGCAGGATTGCGGACTGTTCAGTAAATGTTGAGTTGAAATGTAGACGAGAAAGTTATTTCCTGGAAACACCCTTGTACACTTGTACAGTGTCTGATATGATTTTTGTACACATCTATAATTAGTGCTCAAATGATTTTAGATAAATATACTGTAATGTCATTCCAAACGAATCCCTTTATTGGCACTGTGCACATTCTGCACATGACTTTGCCCTTCAATCTCGATATAATGTGTGTGACAACACTTCTGGAGTATTAAGATTCTCTAAAAATATGAGTGCATCCTTCAACGTCAATAAGGAAATCCTTCATAACTATTAGCTAAATAGCAAATGGGAAATAATTGTCTTTTTGATTCCAGGGAAAGCTTTGATCTAGTCCTTGTGGTTTGCAGAGTAAAAGAACATTCACTAGCTGACTGTTGCTCTAGGTTAGGAAACCAATCAAATGGGAACTCAAAATCAAACCATGAAGGTTTGACTTCCCAGGTACAGTATAAGATGTTGAGAAAGGCTACAAACCTTCCTGTCTGTAAATTGGGTCAAATATTTTTGTTGTGTTCTGCAGGGTTTTGGCTGGAAGTTGGAAATTTAAATGGGTTCCATTTTGTCAGGCAGTTAATGCTGTTAGCCAAACTCTGCTTGAGTAATTATAAAAGTTGAATCGTTCATACTTCATAGTTGGGATGTATATTGAGACCGTGAAATATATGCATGCAAAGCAGAGTCGCAATTGAGGTTGCTATAGATACGTTTGCTGTGAATTTAATGGAAAATACTACTTTTTTTAAATCATTTTCTATGAATTTATGAATTTTTTATCTCCCTTTAAGGGTGGTTACTAGAGTGGAAGATAATATCTTCCACTCTAGTAACCATGATACCCTTATCAACCTTACCTATCAAAATTGAGTAACTTAAAAGTGTTAGAAAATGCACCCCCACTGACCCAGTTCTAATGAGCCTATCCTATACTCCTTAAACCCTATACCCATTTTTGAGCATTAAATTGAATGAATGCAAATTAAAACCTGACAAAATATGGCACTAGTCTCTTTGAAGGTGGTTCCATTCAAACATTTTGAAAAATATAGCTTTCTGAACCCTTAAAGTGCTTTAAGCCCTGAGAGTGGGTGTAAATTGTTTTGCACAATTGAATGTCAATTTCATTGTTTCTAAAAATGTTTTCATTCTTCTCCCTACTATTCGTGAACAATCCGGCTTCCATCTAGAAGTCAATTCTTTGAGTCATTGACAGGGTTACAGTAACCAGTGTATGAGTATCAGGTGACTATCAATACTTTAACAATATGCCTATATACTGTATATAGTATGCTACTGTTATTACTATTGTTATAGTGGGTGTCATAGTACTTTTCTTCAGATTATTTACCATACATTCATTTGAATAATTCCTTGGTCAAGTTTATTACTTGGAAGGTCACAAAGTATTGATTCCTCAACAAATTTTAAACCCTGACAAAAATAAATATAATTATCGAGAATTTGTGCGATATTAATTTATCAAGTATGCATCGATTCTATAGTTTTTGGTCAACTCAGTCGAATCTGGAGGAAGACCAGGAAGAGCTTAATAGATTCATTATCAACAGTATTAATTAGAGACAGACAGAGATATTACCATGATAGGCCTACTGTACGTACAGACCTGTATTTATGTTACCTCAGGCTTCTAAAGCTCCAGTATCTATGCATTCCATTATAAATACGAACTAACTCATCCCCAACTCTTCTTCCATTTGCGGTTACTAAATTGTGTAGTAAATAATGACACAGTTGTGACGATACATGTACCTTTTCCCCAAAATTGTTTGGCCCATTCACAGAGATCGGATGAATGACCCAATTCAAAACCAAAACACAATGTCCGTTCTTTGTTATGGTTTTGGTAGAGATGTAAACATCAATGACACACATGTGCTGAACATTATATCCTCTATTTCTAATGTTCATTACAGTAAACACAGACCATAAAGACTGGGGATGGGGCAGGGGTGTATGGGGAGGGGATGTAATGTGGGGGGAGGGGGGAAAGTGATTAGTCGTATGAGTGGTAATGCGTAATACCATGTACTGTACACACCAATTCCTAAAAACTAAAAAGTAGATTTTAGACGCTTGCGGTAAATATGTACTTCAGTGGTATATAGAGGTAGAGATTAGCCCCAGGTTTAGTTTCCAAAACAAAATAATTCACAACTCAAGGTTTCTTTGAAATCACTTGTTTGTTTTTTCCTAAAATTGTGGACCTTGCATTTCATTCTGCATTTGACTTTGTTTGTATAAGAAGAGTGTTTCCTTTGTTCTAAAAATATCCTTTTAATTCTACACCTCGGTGATCAGAGGACAAAAGTATGACCTCGACCGAAAATTTAGTTACGCAACTTACTTATTACTCAGGGATTCTTTAAGAAATCAATTTCAATGTCTATTGTCTTTTCCTGTACAATAGATGTCACACCATCTTTGATATAGAGAAGAATCAAACCACAAAATTACTGCACGTATCACCCTCATTTTTACTGTGCCCATTTTACCTTAAAATATATAAGGAAAAGGAATGGCTGTTTTTGATATCTTGCAGTAAATTTGACTTTGTTATTTTGTGTTTAAGTCTCACACAAGCATCTAGTAGTAGAATTTTCTGCAGTTCTACAGTCATTTTTTTTGCCATGAACAGTGCTGAATTTGAACAGCGTTGTTTTATGTGTAAAAGTTGTATTACGGAATTCAATATGGGCTCCACCAAATATGCCCTTAAAGAGCAAAAGTGGACTGTAATATATGGTCAAATTTTTGAAAATTATGATGTTTGCACATTGACAATTCACCAAAACCTTAAACCTGACATGATTGCAGTGAATTGCAATTAAATTACCCTAGAATTATAGTTGTTAAGCCTTGATAATAGAATTAAAGTTGTTAAGCCTTGATAATAGAATTAAAGTTGTTAAGCCTTGTAATACAATTATAGTTGTTAAGCCTTGATAATTGTAGATTTGGGAGGAAGACAAAGTCGTTACTGACCCTGAAGTACGTCAGGGGGGCGGGGGGAGGGGGGGGGTGCAGTACTAAAATGTTACCAACTTGTATTACAAGCTACTGTATGTTGAGTTGAGTTCATATACGTAGAATGGAGACGGGTCAGTATGCCATCATTGGTGAATACCCAAACCATAAGTTTTGGGGGCTTTCAACTGGTTTGCACTTTGACCTCAGATGACTGTTGACATCCAGAGAAAACTTAAAGGTAGTGAAGTGGATCCATATTATCAGGATTTGTAATATATTCTGAACAGCCGTTCTTGTGATAAGTTTCATGCACATTTACACACGTGTATACGTACGTACGTACATACATACATACACACGTACACGCATGCAACCGCATGCATACGCACGAAAAAACGCACAATTGCACACACAAAAACATACATACACACATGCGTATACGAACAAGTTACCATCTGAAATACGATGCCTTACCTCTATCAGCACTTGCAAATCAGCGAGACGTTTTATTTCAAACAAACCTATGGTTAAGTGTAGTCAATTGTATATTTGTATTTGTTTATGTTTTGTTAAGCGCATTGAACCCTGGGATTTTGCCTTATGCACCGGTGTAATAACTATAATAATAATATAATGTATGCATACATCATGTATACAGTACAGTAGGTTAATTACATATAGACATGGTTGAATGCAAAAGGTTCTCTTCATACAGTATAGCAAGTATTAAACCAGAAACAAATGGCTGGGTGTTTGTATGTATTGTATGTATGTATGCGTGTATGTATGTATGTATTTCGATCCTCCTGTAAGCAGGAACTCGCGAAGAAGCCTCATTGACTTATAATCAAAGCTGCAAGCTGACCGAAGTCAGTCTCTTAGATTCATATTGTCAACAACTCTGTAACTGGACTGGACGATATACATAATTCTTGGAGTGTCTCCGACTCGAGCTGTTTGTGAAGTACAAATC
The DNA here is from genome assembly GCA_020650975.1 of Apostichopus californicus. Taxonomy (NCBI): domain Eukaryota; kingdom Metazoa; phylum Echinodermata; class Holothuroidea; order Aspidochirotida; family Stichopodidae; genus Apostichopus; species Apostichopus californicus. The sequence continues at coordinate 9,319 of JAIPMN010022534.1, forward strand.
TGTGCAAAGTAGAAATGTGAGGAGATTAATTTCACACTTCTGTTGTTTACCTCAGCATGACAGCTCAAATATATGTATTTTGCTAAATTGATTAAACCTGTAACAGACCTCAAAATAGATTTTGAAACCCTGCAGTGATATCTCCAGTATTTAGTTTATATTCACTGATAAATTATTATCGATTGCAAAGAAAGTGCTATTGTTGCCACCCTGAGGTCAAACTTGTATAAATTACAAATGTGGAAAATCAATTACCAACAGTTGCTGTCGCTGAACCTCTGCAACAAACAGAAAATCAACACAAACCTGCAGTATTTGGTACATACCAACATTTGTATGGGTATATTGGTTCATTCATGGCTTGATGTAAACCTTGGTTTTGCCTAAAGAAAGTGGGAAAATACAAATAACTTATATAATATATAAATATATATAAAGTTCAACCATGACCATGTACTGCTATGAGTATCATTAAATTCATAAAAGTTTGAAACAACAGACGAGAGGGGGGGGGGGAGATGAAGGAAGGGGAGGGAGACGAGGTATTGGGATGCTCAAAGTAGTCAGTTATGAAGCTTGAAATAAGGCTTTGTGAAAGGTAGATCATAAGGGTTCATTGGGGGCGCAGGGCTAAAACGTAACAGTCAATAGGATGGGTATATATAAGAAAGTGCGATAGTAGAATCTAGACAAGTAAGCATCGATCGTTGCTTGTCTTGTAAATTCCCAAGCCAGGGTTTTCTTTAGGGGTGCTAGTTCAAATTGACAACAACTACAGTACATTCAAGATCCTGCAGTCTCTCATCACTTTGTCCCAGTCTCTAATAGTCAATCATTCCATCCTTATCCAGTTCAAAAATATTGACATCTATTTTCTACATCTTAATTGTACTCTGTAAGGGAGCTGAATACCATTATTAATTTTGGGGTACTTTTGGGGTTAAATAAGGGTCTAATAAAGGTTAACATGGTAGTATGGTCAAGTTATGTTATCATTTATCTTGACAATACGACATTTGTTTGGATCTTTGCCAACAGCAGGACAAAAACGTATGGTATTAGAGGTATGTAATTATTTGTTATTTGACTGGTAAATCTTGCTGGGTGGCTGGCAGAACTATAGCATTCTGTTCTTTAACAATAGAACAAAAGATCATATTTAAATTTGAAGCCAAGAATCCAAGGCAATGCTGGGAAAATGACTGGTGTTTATATTCTAGTAAACACAGATAGACCAGAATTGTAAATACTGAAACCAGGTCCGTGTGTTTGGGGGTTCCTTAGTTAATTACGCTATTATTTGGATGATCAGTGTTCTGTGCTTGTTGTAAAATCACAAGCTATTTAATACACGACTCATCTCATACCTCTCCCT
>JAIPMN010022537.1:0-12005 GCA_020650975.1 Apostichopus californicus
ATATAGTAAGAACCAATTAACGTACCTCCATGATAGTCCTCTGTATTCTCTCGCGAGGTTTGCGACTGTACAAGATTCAATCCCGAAAGCTGCCTATAGAGAGACATAGGTAGAATTACAACTACAAAGAGACGATAAGTACAATGAGCTTCCGGTGAAAATTTAAGCTTTAGTGGTTGAGATGATTGAATAAAACAAAGAGTTAACCTGGCGTGACTATATATCAACGATAAAAATACATCATGTATATAGAATGGTCATAGGCTATCGTTATTTTTTAGATTCAAGCATTCAATCAAATAACCATCGACTGAAATGTCAATCAAAAAGACTTCTCACGTGATACATCTTTCTATGGAAATAAAAAACCCGGTTTGAAAATTAATTAGTTTATTATTTAGTTTAATATAAAATATTAATAATATAGTTCATGTAAATTCTTTGTTCACGTTAATTTGTATAGTTTTGCAGATTAACCAAACTAACTTCATCCCTTCGTTGTGCGCGTGTGTGTCTGTGTGTGTGTGTTTTCAACTAGGATATATATTCTACTTCTTGTTGTTGTTTCATTTCAGTCTTACCGTTAGAGAATCTCCCATTGCTCCAATCACAGAAATATCGGCCGGGGTAAGTTCATGCACTGTGTGAATAAACAAGGAGATCAAGTATGGAAGAAAGCCTCGTACGATATCGTTAGTTTTATTCAATACGGGAAATGAGTAAATGTGAGCACACCCCCCCCCCCCCAACTCCTCCCCGGCCGCGAATTTTTTTTTCCCGAAACAGGTTTGCAAGTGTGCGTAAATAGTCGTGCATGATTGGTCGGAAAAGTTACGTCATCACCATAGAAACCTTCACTTCGAGGTTCTGCATCCATTTGTTGCAACGAGGATATACCCGTTCAAAATTACCCGTAGCTTTTCGTACATATATTTAGATATGTTTGGAAATGGTTTAGACATATTTAGCACACTAGTAATGTATGATCTACTTTGATCGAAGTTTTCTGTGAAGGTATTAATCGATAACATCGCACAGTGAAGTTTCGTACAGGGTACATCACACATGCGCTGTAGGCCTATATGTATTATAACTCTGTACATAGTGCAGTGACGGAAATATATCATACTATACACTATACTGTTTTGCGTATATTCACTCAAGACTCGTGAACTCACGTCATGAAGTTGCTTTTAGTGTAGGCCTACCCATTCCACGAAACGAATTCCGATTTCAATAGAACGGCTCACGAATCGTGGATAACGTAAACACGAACCAAATAGAATGTAGCGTATCATAAGTGAGGTCAACATGTAATCAAAGCATTAAAAGTAAAGTTAGGGTGTTTGATGGGAAACCCCGTAACTAGACTCAATCAAGTGTCAGTGTGTAACTCAGTAGGCCTATATGTCTTCGAACTTCCAAGCGATGGTTATTATTGATGCTGACGTCACGAGCAATCTGATTGGCTGAAAACTCCGTAATTGCAAACCTGTTTGGGAAAAAAATTTCGCTCCCCGGCCGCCGATGACTTTCGTTTCCTTCCCTTACTAGTTGATATACTATTTATGATGTGTATTAGCTGTATAGAAAACATCATGGTGAAGGCAAAATATATTGAAATATACCAACATTCCTTTCATCTTACTGTGGTTTAACCTACCGGTCCGCAAATGTTTAGGTTCACGGCCCTTGATGATCCATGAGGACGGTATCACAACCTACCAGATCTCCATATGTCAGAATGGATTCCTAGAATGCATTAAAAGTAGTTTGGACTAAAGACTGATGTGAAAAAATAAATTTCCGACGTCTGAAATTATTCCGCGACCCACCGGAATTGTTTGCCACCCTCGTTTGGGTCGCGCCCATATTTTGCGGACCTTATAGGTCTATCTTTCTATTTCTGTTTTACCTGAGGTTGGCACTTTTGGTGACGCCATTGGAGGGCAGGTGAACGGGAACTCACTCACCTAGACGAAAAAAAGACATTTAATAAATAAAGTTTATTTGCTTCCAAACAATCTTTGAATGAATAAATTTAAAAAAAAATCTAAGGGACATTAAGCAGAGGTGTCGGCCGCCATTTATGTTGCTGAGAAAAACGATTATCACAATTCGTTTTATTTATTGAAAAAGTCAACAAAAATAAACAAAATAACCTGGCGAACTGTTACTTCAGGGCAGTTAGCCATCAAACTATGAATACCACTGGGTATAAGTGACAATGCTAAGGTGCTGTGATTTGTTATAATCATAACCTTTATCAATGGCTATATGCTACGTTGTATTGTCTACGAGCATGATGGTGTATGACATGGTGACGTTATATGTGGCTAAAAAGGTCAAGATGATCCTGAGTAACTTTCCAAAAATAATGGTTTTTTCTTTAATGTTTCAATTTTTAATGTTTTCTTTCAATGACATCAAAATGTATTTCAAGAAGATGGTTCCTGTTAGAGCCAAATATATAGGGAAGAGTAATGCAAAAACCTACGTTGCGTTTAAATGAAAGAAAAAATTAACCTTTTTATGTTCGTAAAATATTGACCGAGATTTTTCTTTCTCGAACATAACATTAACTAAATCAGTGGTTAACTATCTTTATAGTCTTCGTAATTTCTCATTGACAGTACAACCAACAAGAAAGACTGTCAAGGTACTTCATGATCGTATCGCTACTTTTCTTCCAGTTTATTGACAATTTCATTGTAGAAAACAGTAATAATTATACAAAATCGTTTTTATCGCATCGTTTTTATCGTTATTAAGCAAGACAATACAAAGACAATACAAATTAAGCAAGACAATACAAAGTAACTGAACAAAAAGTGTTAAAACACCCAAAAATGATTATCATTATTACTATATACAGATAATTAAGCGAGACAATACAAAGACAATAAACATTAAGCAAGACAATTCAAAGAAACTGAACAAAAAGTGTTAAATCACCCAAAAATGATTCCGCCCGGGATCGAACCGGGGACCTTTCGCGTGTAAAGCGATCGTGATAACCGCTACACCACGGAATCACTTCACATGTTTACAACAAACCATCTTGGACTTTTAATTATATATAACGTGATTGATTAGCAATTTTAAAAGACAAGAAAAGCCTTTTGAAATTCAATTTGTGTCCTAAGTTGCCAATTGTTTAACAATATTACAAAGCACAACTGATGTTGTGGATGGCGGGGGGGGGGGGGGTGTTTGGGAAGGGGGGCTATGAACAAATGTACCCGGGAAGGGGGGCTATGAACAAATGTACCCTGAATCGGTCTGATTTAGCGTTATACCAGACTTGGTGTTAACATATTAACATAGCTATATATTTACATAGCTCCATCATTTTCCGTATTTCGGTTTGAAATAAATTATGAAGAAGGAACTAATTATACTTTTATGATTGAAATAAGATTTAATTTGTTTTTCAGATTTACTTATCACTTTCTCGATCCTACAAACAGGTAAATACACATAATAGAACATGTTTACGTACATAATTGATACGACAGAGTAATGGGTCATCGTCTTCAGCTACGTCATGGATGTCATCATCGTCAAATTTAGGAGTCATGCTGTTAACAATATCCAGGAAATGAAGCCATTCATCTGAAGTAAAGGAGTATAGTGGGAGCAAATATCGACTGAACAGTTGATGATATGTATAATGTATTTTGCCTCTGTTAGTATGGCGAAATAATTATGCAGTAACTGTAACTCGTAATTTCAAGTTTCGTTGAACTAGATAGGACCAATAAGACAGCGCCCTCTGTTAAGTTCGTTCACACTAGGAGAGCCCTGTTGTTCTCTCGTATATTACTATTGTAAAATCAAGGCTTCGAATTTAATTTGTTGTTTTACTTTCACCGTGATGCGTATGAAAAACCCAACTTTTCTTTTCCTAGTTCATTCGTTAAAGAATTCTGACAACTATACCAAACATTCATCTACCTGAATGTCATATGTATGTCTATGGTAAATATTAAGAAGTTCTTTAATAGCCGTCCTCTGTGTAAATTTTCATATCCACTGAATCTTTTGACAACACAACGAAAAGTGAATTTGTAGCTATATATTTTATAAGAATCAACTGCAAATTAAACTGAAATGATCTTTTCCATCCATTACAAGACCAAACTTTCGGTGATAACCCCATTCGATAACCAAGTGGAGATTCCCGGAAAGAGGAGTAAGGGGGGGGGGGGTGGGATAAATTCAATTGAAAGGGACTATCATAAATACAACATAGAGAGGTTCACTTGAAACCGGAACTAATCTTGGGTAATGTATAAGGAACTCAATACATGTCAAAGAGATTAAGACGACACTTAGTCTAACACATGTTGGGGAAATTTGATATGTTGAATGACGTTTTTAAGCACCACATCTCCAGCACTACTAACAATCCAGGATGTATGTGATTACCATTTTCCATGCTGGAGGAAAGACCCTTTAAACATTTGATACAATATTAAAAAAACGGCATTACACCGGTTTCTCAGATGCAACATTGAACTCAATAGGAAACATACTACTTTTATGCTCACTTTAATAACATGTATACAATGTATTTCAATGTTGTCAAGGACAAATGGTGTTCAATGTCATTCAGTAGTGTTCTGTTGTGTAAATGAAGTAAATCGAACATGGCTGTTGTGACTGTTTTGAAGGATTAGAATTTATAAAACGATGAATTCATACTAATATTTAGGCCTGTACTAAAGAGCCGATGTAATGGTCAACTTAAAGGAGCATTCTGGAGATTAAATTAAGCAATTTGTTTTTGAGCTGAATAACTGAAACACATGAAAAGAAGTTGAAACATTAGAACACATTTTTTTTTCATTTTTCATATTTGTTTTTTGGAGCATGATATATCAAAACTAAAATTCTGCCTAGAGTCATCTTTTAAGATTATTAGAACAAGAAAAGTGTTTCGACTTTTATATTTATCGCACATAATAAGACTACTTTTAATTATCTGCATTAAGAAAATTATCTGCTATTTTTTTGTTCTTATATAAAAATTTATAAAAAAATCATAAATTACTTACCTTGACTTTGATAGTTTGCAGGAAAATCAGTTCTGCTCACTGAAAGTCCAACAACTGAGAATAGGATTAAAATTGAAAGCTTCATGTTCCTTATATTCTTTATCGCTAATATAATTTGCCCAATATGAACCAAACCTAAACCTTTGTTCTATATAGTAGTACTCCTGTGTGACAAGTTGTTATTTTATTGAACAAAGTCGATCTCTCAAGTTTAGACTTTGGCCATCGCTGACATTATACCATAATGGAAGATAACACCCTACATGTTGATTTAGTAGCTAAATCAGTATATAAAGACATAGAATAAAGTCTCCTACAATATAACTTCAGCAATACTATAACTGCGCGAAATATGGCATCGATACAAATCAGAAGAAAACCAATCACAATCATTTACTAAAATATTCGAGTTTGTCTTCCATAATGCTAACACCTGTTTATAATATTTCATCTTTCATATGGTATCTTACAATTATTCTAATTGTTTCATTGTTTATATGCTTGGCTTTAATTTACTTTGACAATTGCTTTCTTCTTCTGAGTTCCCCATTTGTGGTTGTTTTTCTTTGCCTGTTAGTAGATTTGGTGTTTTTGCATACATCTGGAATTTAACAACTCTTCAGTTCTTTGTGAACTCCTGCAGCCTTGACCCCAGCAGAACAAAACCATTGCATGTAAGATGCCCAACCCCTCCCACCTTTCCTCCCTATAACAACAGCTATGATATTTTTCTGAAATGTATCGAATGGCCCTAGTGGGGGGGAGGGGCAGGGGTGTTCTAGATGGTGTCTAGTGGCATAACCCCTGGAAATTTAAGCGTTTTCAGATTTTGTTGGTTATCCTAGCGAGTTGAAAGCACAAAATACGTGCAGTGAGAGAGAAAACCCCAATATATATTGAATTTATTTCAAAGCCCCGGTGGGGGTCCAGGCCTTGTTAATATTACCCAAAATAAAGGAAATTTGGACGTAAGGGAGAGTTTTTCAGCAAATGTCTCCCTTGCCCCTCCTCCGTGGTGCCGCTACTGCGTCACCAATGTAGTATACCACTATACTCTCAAAAGTGGTGTCCCTACGCAACAGGTGCTCGCCCTCTTTGACTATCAATTATACGTCCGAAACGGTTGCACTTTTCAAACAATTTCCTTATTTTTCCTTAAATTAAGGAAATAGAACGGTTCATTGAACTCCGAGGAGACAAAAAACGTATACAACAACAAAAACTAAAACCAAACAAACACGACAGATATTCATGTATATTTATCGAATATATTTATGAGTGTACAAGATGGGTGACCATATTACATTTACAGAGTATTTGCTATTGTTTTGTTGTCCGATAAACGATGAACATGATTTAATATGTGATTCAACGACAAATCAGCCAGTTGGGACAATTTTGCTAATACCACTAATTTTTTATACTGTTCTCTCATATAATGCTTCGCAGAACTGTATTGACTGTATGGACAGTTCCTATAGCCATTGTCTAAACGAATCGGAATATTCAGTTTCCATGCTGACTGTATAAGAACATTGAAGCATTACGTGAAATGCATGACAGTGTAAACTAATTTTGCCCGACAGGCTGGTACAAATACTTGTCTTAAGCGACAAGGCAGTGTGGGACAGTTTTCTAATGCTAATACCTTTCTAAACTGTCCTCCAACATCATGCTTCAAAGCACTCGAATTGGCTGTACATACAGTTCCTAACCTTGCTATGATAGAATCATGATATTCATACTGCTTATACTGACAGTATGAGTACTTTGAAAGCGGGACATGACAGTATAGACAAAATTGTCCCCACTGGATGGACATGCATGGATAAAAAGTCATGCATATTCAACGATTAACGGATCAAGCGAATCAAACTATAGTCCCTTTCATGTTCGACTACACAAATCTCTAACATGAAAATCCTACTTAATTCTACAAACGATGAAAGTATAATGGTTTCACTTATTCATATTTGTTTATTTTTCTTCCTTGAAATTTCCTCTAGATTAATTTCATTATTCATTATTTTCTTATTATAATCGTTTCATTGTGATAATTCAGAAGAAGATGACCTAAAACTATGATAATTCTTTTTAGCGACTTTTGTGATTTATAAAAAATGATTCAGTTCTTTGGATTATCCTTCTCTTTCCTTCTCTTGTTTGATTCATGTTTTATTTGCACATTCTGTACGAAAAATACATATATATGTTCGTATGATTGACACGTTAGTTATTACGCTTTACGAAGGTTTGTTAATATATAATGTCCGTACATATGAATTAGGTCTCCTAATTGATTAGAGAAACATAAACAGAGAGAAGAAAGAAATGAACAGCAAGCAGTATATAATATTATATGTCTAATGTTTTAGCGAAGAAATACTCCCAACAGAAAACTGAAAAGGACGACCAAAATTGAAGACTTTGTCAAAGTTGAAACTGATTCCGCAACCTGCCCGCTGTTCAAATTCGTATAAAAATACGGAAAATCCTGCAAATATCAAAAAGAAAAAGACGTGTGAAAGAAACTAGTTATTTGAACGATTAAACTTTTTATATAAAAATTAAGAAAGAGAAAAAAAAATACAAAGCACAAACACTTTACTATATGTAAATGACTTTCCCTGTTTTCAAGAAATAGTATGATAAACATCTCTTGTCAAAATAGAAAGCTTTATTTATTTAACAACTTTGCCGTTATTAAAAGCTATTTTCTGTCATCTTGTTTACAACAACAGAAACAATAACAACTAAGAACTAAGGAGAAAGTGTCTTGTCCAACTAAAATATATTTTCAGAATTTTCTTGTCAAATGAAGGGAAACTTGAAAACCAAACAGCTGAACTAAGAAACGAGAGAACCCGATGACCATAAAGTATGTATAGTATTCTATTAGTATTTTAAAAACAAAATACAGGAAAATTTGCGCTTTTACCTCGGAGGGACAACCAATGCTTCCTTTTGGATCCCATGATTTGACCTTTTGTCCAACTGGTTGCAGCTGTCGGTAATAAAAATAGCTAAATGTGAATCAGATCATTATAAGTTAGGTAGCCTTTACTCCGGAGTTGCAAGTCAGCAGAAGTAACATTCTCAAAAATGTGAAAGAAAATATGTAAAGAGCCCTACAAATCATTTCATAATGGTACTGTAAGCATATTGGAGGGATTGTAAAAAACAAAATATACTGACGCGGTATATTCAGTGTTCGCAATGGTTTGTGTACAAGCAGGAGAATGGGTGGGGGTAGGGCGGCCATGGGCCATTTCCCCAACCTTAGACTGCAGGAGTGGGACATGGTCTAGTCAGGGAAGAATTAGGCTATACTCCTCCGGATGTACAACTCATTTTTCGACCTCATACAAAGCTTCAAAAGTATTTTGTTAACACCATTTTTACCTATAGACTTAATTACAGATAACTTATAATCCAAATTTATTTCCAAACGTATCATTTGACGTCTAAACGTTTTTCTTCTTCTAGGAATGACCGACATCCCCCCCACCCCCACCCCAACCCCCCTCCTGCATATGACTCGTCTTAAGGAGCACATGGGCTGCAGCTTCACAATTTTCTAGAAGATAATATAACTCGTAGGGTTAAAAACATCTGGTTATATCTTTCCACGAAAATTGGAGAAACGCACATGGTTAGAAATTGATTTCAAAGCAACTTTTTTTCAAGTTGTAATTGTTGGTTTTATTTAGCAGGCTACATCCTATTGTACCTAAACGTAACTCTTTATAGGAAGTCCATATGACGTCGTTTTCAAACCTCGTTCCAAAAGGTGCATTTTAGCTTCGAATTAGCACCAGCAGTTAATAACGATATCTATATGCAAATAAGGATAGGTTTATAATGAAATCAAAGTATGTAGGATAAAAGTCTGTAGGATATATACGTATAGTATTAACTGTTATTGTGTCATTTGAGGTGTGTCTTCACATACCATGTTATTCCAGATATCTTTGGCTCCAACTGCATGGCCACGGGAACTAAAATGAAAGCAATCCGGTGCAAAATAGGAGCCATCCACTTCACCATTCTACGAAATGAATAGACAAAATGAAAAATGAACAGACGTAAACAAACAATCCATATTGAATCGATTAGAAAGTATGTTGAAATAATACTTAACTTTATCATATATCTGCATCAATAAAATTAAATATGCAAAGGATATCTTTTGAAAATGTTTCTAAATAGAAATAACATTTAATTGTTGAGTCAAATTCTCGATGGAAAACTGATATGATTAATTTATTAAAGTATATTATAATTATATTATATTTAATTAGTTGAATTGCATATCAGTACAAGCATATGTCATAATGCATGCACTTGAAAAAGAAGGTGCAAATATTTGATTGTCAAACGAGATTGTTATCATCATTTGATATTAAAATAAAAGAAAAACCCCAAATGCTTATTAAATAATTTATGATTTTCTTACGTCCAAAAATGGAATGTGTGTCTCTTCAAGAAACGGCTGGTAAACGACTGTGAAGTCATCTCTGGTGTCATATCGTCCACTCATGATAAGCGCTTCAGTTTGTCTCTGCGAAATTGATAGTTCAATCGATTACACACACATTGAGTAAATTGAATCTTTCTTCATATTCCAAGCCATGGCAGTGCTCCCCATTCCCCACCCCTTCCCATCGTTAAGTCCTTACATCAACCCTATTATTAACCATATATATATCCCACAATTCCCAAAACCTCAACCCAAGCTCTTCAACCATGTCATAAAGGAGAAAGAATAATTATGTTGATAGGGGAATATTAAAACATAAAACATTCCAAAGACACAAGGGAATTAATCAAATGATTTCGCTGGTCCTGTAAGCGGCCAAATTCTAAATCCCTACTACATCATTATAGCGAATTACCCAAAATGAAGTAAATATACTTTTAGGTTTGTTGTATTATACTTTTCTCTTCATCGTTTTTAGAAGGGATGACGTGTACTCACTTGATAAGCTCGTGTAAGATCCCATATGTGTTCATTCAAATCACCTTGCAGGAACATCGCACAACCGCATGCAGCTCTATAAGGATTGAAAGAAAGAAAATGAATGAAGAAGACGAGACTATATGACAAATCTGGAAGGTTGGTTGTATCCCAGTAACAAAACGAGGATTCCATAGAATCACCTTGATTAATAGGACAATATTAACTAAGCCTAAGGTTAACGTCCTATTAGAATACTATAGGCAATCATAGTCCACACTTGAGCGAAACTCGGTTCGCTATTAAATTGACGACAGCACCAGGGCCCGATTTACTATTGAGCAAGATGGTCCCGGGTCGCAGGGCCTCAGGTGGAGGGCCCCAAAAGGAGAAAAGTCGCTTACAGATACTTTGTTGTCTTCAATTTTTTTTCAATGAAGATCAGTCCCCTTCTATTAAAATATATCGAAATTATCATTTTTTCGCTATTGCGGTTTGAATTGATGAGAGAAATAATAAACTTACATGTGAATGACGTCACATTTCGGTGTACTGTAATACCCAAGCTCTGGGATGAGCAGGATTCCGAGAACGTTGACAAATGTTCTGGGTAGATTTTCATGCATGATGTCCAATGCCTGACGTATATACTCAACGTACTGTTCAGTCGAGTACTTGTTTTCATTGAAACAATACTGACACAGGTCATTCCCTCCAATAAACAAGGTCACGACCTTCCAGTCATTTTCGTTATCTACTTCCGGGTCAGCTAAGATACGTTCTACTAATTCCTGAGCTTGTTCTGGCATATGTCTGTAGAGGAAAGAGGTAAAATATTGAGAAATATATTTTTTTTGCAATAATTTCGATGTTAATGATCATCCATTATTGAATATGCATTATTGAGGTGCAGTGTGTGTATGTGAGCGCTCAATAGCTAGTGTCTATCAACTTGTCTATGTAGTATAAAGAGTCTTACTCTGCTCTAGCGCCACTCACAGCCACGTTAAATCGTGCAGCAGGACTGTTTGGACCACCAGTTCCACGAGAATAGCCTTTCAAATCAGGGTTGTAAAATTTGATTATATCTATGAAGAGAAAGAAAAAAAGACCAAAATGCAATTTTCCATTCGTTTGTAGCAAATTTCGACAACCAGAGAACCTCGAACCTATCAAATTTGCCATCCGTGACGTGTAAACCTGTATCTATTTATTTAATGTTATTTGTGTAAGTACAAAATTGTTGCTAAGCACATCAGTCCGACCTCAGTCCAACCACTGTCCTCAAAATGGTCGTCTGGTATTTGCTTAGTCAACATGACCAGATGACATTAAAGCAAAAGATAAACGCAGTCACCATTACTAAGTTGTACAGATAACATCGAGTATAGGCTACTAGTCTTACGTTTGTTTCTCCCTTAAGTTAAAGAAGATCACAGGATCATATGTGGACAATTCAAGTGTTCTTCCTTGAATATAGAGTTGAGGGCAGGGGTACGAGATGGGAAGGGAAGAAAAAGTTTCAATCTTTACATATCCGTCATAACCCATGATATTTTCATACACAATTTAACATGAACTTTTAACATTGACATTTCATTTTGTTTCCGTGTTGGAGTACTGTTGACTTCTTGATTTAAAAAAACAAAGGCAAAAGGAACAATGAGAATTTCTTCGTCCGGACTTAAGTAATTAAGAGACACTTACTTGCCACAGTTAAAACGGTATTGATGTCCTCGTCTCCACCAACACTATAAACAAGCAGAAATTGAAAACGGAATGATTATTTCTGTTTTGGTGCAATAATTGCCGATATTTAACCTTATATACTAAACTACATGTACTTATATACTCAAGTACATGCGGTAACACACGCGTACCACAGCCAAATGCTGTGTCAGTAACCAAGTTTGAGATACTTCGAGAAACACAGTAAATAATTTTATACAGCAACTACAACAACAACAAATAGGATGTACAAATATATA